>BRDA01010990.1:0-11365 GCA_036984385.1 Crenuchus spilurus | reverse complement strand
ACCTGCATCAAATTCTGAACCTACGAACACCACGAAAACTGTTAGATCGACTATAGTGACGGCAGATCAACTGAACGAGCTGGAACTGGCTCGAAATGAGCAAAATACAATTCGACAAACAAAGTGGGCTACAAAGTGCTTCACGGACTGGCTCTTACAAAATGACTTTAAGGTCAATTTGGTAACAGTTGAAAAAGCTGAGCTGAATTTAATACTTAGGCAGTTCTATGGCTCTATCCGCACCACAAAAGGGGAGCTTTACAGTATCAGCAGCTTTTGTAGTTAATAATTATCTTACTTTTTTTAGGTATTTTTATATTTAGCACATGCCTTGAATTTTGTATTTTTTCCCGCTTAATCTTCGCTTAATCCCAATTTTGATTTAAAGTTAACGTTCGTGTTGTTAGCCTGTATAAACTATACGCCATATTGTAGCCTTTGAGACGAGCCAGGGAACTGTTACAGTTACACTTGTGGAACTACTTTTTGGCGGAAGGCCGTATTAAAGCATATTCGTTATGAATTTCATGAGGTTCTTAGATTTCTTTTTTTTATGTTGTAAAAAAAATTGTTGTATAAAAGCAATAGAACACTCGAGGTTGTGTGTTATCGCGAATAACATGATTCGTGATAACACACTCCCTCTCGTGTTCTATTGCTTAAATATAAAGAGCCCATATCATAGAATTCATGATTCTTTCGGCAGTTATGAAATAATAAAAACATTCTTAAAGTTTCAAAACATGGTGTTCACTCTCTAGTCCAGTCTGATTTGAATTCTGTATCTGAAATTCTGCATTTATAAATATCTACTAATTCAGTCAAAAGCTCTGCAAATTTACACTGAAGTTATAAGCAGTGTTTCAGCTTGAACTGTTTTTCAAACAAGGCACAAAGCAGGGCATCTAATCAGTATTCACTTCTTATGCATTTAAATGCAGTAATGTCATGACAGAGGTCAAAATCATGAGGTACTTTGTGTAACTCTCAGACGTCCTTCTATGATGACAGTACTCCAAAATGTCTCCAGAGTGTTGTTCTGGCCCTACAGCTCCACAGCAACATGAGAAAGGTCTTCACCTCAGTTAGCCTCTGTGTACAGCATGAAGAAGACAGTATGTTTACTTGTACAAATTGAAATGTAAATAGCTTCTGCATCACTGTATGTGTTTGTGAACAAGAGAGCGAGAAAGAGAGAGCACTGTTTTTTTTAAAGCAGCATGTGTCAAAGGAAGGGCAGGTGGCATAGTACCCATAACTTCCTGCTGGTGAACAAGCACATGGTTAGCTAAGGCTGTGTAAACAAGAGTGAAGCAAGGTCAGGAAACATAATATTGGCTCAGCACTGTCCCTACTGTCCCTAAACAGCACTCTCACTTCTACCAAGCTATTTAAAAACTACAAATCAGTATATTGGTGAAATGAGCACTAACGTTCTCTGAACTACATGTTATGATTAGAGAACATGGGGTAATATTTTTTTACAGTAACTTAACTGTGATACAACATCCAGTACTTATGTCAGCATATACATACATCTTTCACAAACATGTCCTAATTTATTTAAAATGATAGGACATTGGGCTTATCTCCGTAAATGGTAAGGATGTACTATTGGGAGCATGCTTTCCATAATCTTATAAAAAATGTCCATTTAATTATATATTCTTATACTTGGCAGCCCCTCTTATCCAGAGCAAAATCAAATTGAATTATGTAAATATCAAATAAAATGTTTTTAAAGGGTTAAAGTTTAGGAAAGTATAAAGCATACATAACCACAGACTGATGACCAAGTTTTTTTTAAGAATTTGAAAACAACAGATGCCCTTTACAATGTGTGGAAAAAAATCACAATGAATGAACTATATGTAATGTACCACAATTACTTTGATTAAAATTGTTACATTAACTTCTGTTTAAAGCATTTTTACTTGTTCTTTTACTTTTCCTGTAGAATAACAACTTTGGAAATAAGATCTATTCCAGACTTTGGCAGAATGAAACATGCTTTTTGTAAATTATAGTGCCGTGATATGAGACAATGGGGGGGGGGGGGGGCAAAGAAAATTTTAAAGAAAAAAAAAAAAACAATGGCCAACACAAGCATGAAGTGTGGATTTTGTCCCTTTGGAAAGATTCCGTGCTCTTCATTTTAAAATGTCCTTAAGAAATATCCACATGAAAGAAAGCTAGTTTATCTAAGCTTCACTTTGTTTAGCAGATTCAGTTTGTAAAGAGCATTTGTACTTGAAATCAACACAATATCAGGAGTGACCACAATGTCACAAGCAGTCCTGCATTCTTTAACTCCTCATATACCACTAACACTACAAAAAAAACACACACACACACACACACACAGCTGAAAGACATTTTGAAGAAAACACCACACAAGCATCCTGAACATAAATTTGATCCACATTACTGTATGTGTCATCAAACATAACATCTACTGCAGAGATAAAAGGAGGCAAAAGGACACCATAGTTTAGATAGAGAATAGTATCTGACTGCAAATAAGGGCAACAAAAGCTGGAAGCACTTGCCAGCACCTCCCATGGTTCCTGACGGATTGGGTTTGAAAGGAAAAGGAACAATAGAGCCTCTGGCTGTGCCAATATCATTCTTCTGCCTCTCAAAAATATGACTTTCTACGTCTGTTTGCAGGACTGACGGCATAGAAAGAATTTCAATTAGGCTCAACAGTTTGAAGTAGAAATCATCTCCATACTCCAGAAACAGCCAATCAGAAAGAGAGGAAGGATGTTGACAAATTTCTGAGAAGATGCTCCAAATAACTCATTCATCACCATCCAATAATCCAATCAAAATGTTGTGGAAGGACCTGAAGCAAGCAGATATGAGAAAAACCACAAACATCCCAGAGATGTAGCTTTTCTGTATGTAGTCAAGAACTAAAATTCCACCAAGTTGATGGGTAGGCCAGATCAACAGTTACTGGAAAGATTTAGTTGCAGTTTTTGCAAAATACCAGATACTGAAAGCAAAGACACTCGGAGACACATTATGTGGTCAAATGTTTGTGGACATCTCTTTTAAAAAATGCATTCATCTACTTTATTTTGCACCCATTGCTGACACAGATGTAAAAATGCACACAGCTTGTCAGGTCCCTATAGAGGACTCGCTGGAGCATGAAAACATGAATTTATTGGCACCATGCCTAATGCCAAGCATGGGCTAGATGGGTATAAAGCCCCCCCAGCATGGAGCTAACTGTGTTCACTGTACTTTTGGGATGAGTTGGGGAGCTTGGGATGAGGTAGGGTGATTCAACATTCTTCATCACTGAAGGAAATCAAGTCCTCACAGCAATGCTCCAAAATCAAATAGAAAGTCTTCTCTGGACAAAAACAGTTACTACAACAAAAGCAAGATACATTATTTTTTTAAATACCTTTGATTTCGGAAGAAACAATGAATGAGTAGGTGTCACCAATACTTTTTGTTCACTGTGTATTTAACATTGGATCATTTTCTTCACTAGTAAATAGAACGCAAACACAAATCTTACCAAACGCAGACATAACAGGTAACATAACCAATCACTATAATCTCTCACCACACAGGAATGTACATTCCTAAAAAGGGTTCTTGATATGGCTTGTGGGGTTCTGACTACAACCATATTTGGTTGTAAACTGGCTGTGGGTCAACACTCCCATAATCTTAAGGTCTTAGGGCCAAATCTGTAAGATCCTCTTTCTCTCCTTCACTACACCCCATGAATACCCCCTACTCCACGTTGTGATAAAAAGATGTACATCAAAGACACTTCTTTTAGTTTCAGCTATTATAAAACTCTATTTACAGCTGTGCTGTTTTAGAGTGTAGATTTAACACTACGCGGTGCTAATATTTAGTACTTCAAGACCTAGGTTACCTACATTTGTTGTGCTCAGTTAGGTATACAGATAAACGAGAACACATACTGGAACCCAGAATCTTTTGGTAAACCTAAGTACACTACATGTCAAAGTTTGTAAACTTGAGTTTATATAACTTCATTACTTCTGAAATCAATGGTTCCACTATGCTGCAGTTAAACCATGTATACTTCTAGAATGACTACATAATAGTTATTGAAGCACTGCTGTGAGTATTTGAATGTATTCAGACACAAGAGCATTAGTGAGGTGTGGTAATGATGTAGGATGATTAGTTATGGATCACAAGCTGCACTGCAACTCATCCAGAAGGTATTGGATGGAGCTCTATCACTGCAGAGAAAACAACTCCACAGCTTACTGCTGGTGGGCTTTATACACTTCTACCAAGAAATTTATTTGAAGAATAATTGGCATTTATATAATTGCATTCAAAGCATCCCATTCTATTAGTAATACTTTCCTATTGAGATTTCACAAGCTGTGTGTGCACATCTTAACACGTGTCAACAATGGGTGCATCTAAAAGTGCTTATCTTGCTCTTGCTCACAAATTCAAAATGGCATAGCTGATTTCTTATACTGTATGTGGATATATTCTGATGGGGGTGGAGTTAATTGTAATAAGTTTTATGACTCATAACAGGAGCTAAATCCAAATGGCTTGTCAAATTGAATATTTTCAGACCAAGGCTGCATACAAACAAAATAAACAAAATAAACAAAACAAAATAAAACTCACTGGGTTGTCTTATTTCACAGTTTGTGAATTGGTAGGTACTCCAGACACCCAAACGTATGTGCAAAAACACTGAAAATGTTATGTCCCTTAAAAGAACAAACCATCACTTGCTATCAAAGCCCAATCTGGAAAGGAAGCAGGAACCCATTTCACTTCAACCCTCTTTGTGTGAAGTAAGCTGTATCACATTCTGATCGCTTTGTTCCAGAGATGGTCAGTGCCTGCCAGTGCTGTGGATTCTCTTTCAATGACATACTAGGTTAGAGGACAGAAGGGGAGAAACTCATGAGGCCTGCAGTCATATTCTGTACACAGATGGGTATTTTGTAACTTCCAGCAAACTCCCTGTAAGAGATGACATTATGGGTTCTTAATGAGCCATGTTGTCTTGGTCTGAATATCTTAGAGGAACAAACCTCCCACCCCCTTGAGCCTTTTCCTCTGAAATCTTATACAAAAATAACAGAAAATAACAAAAATAACGGCTGATGGAGAAGAACGTTAGTTTCATTTGACTGCACATTTAAATAACAGGACATATTCACTCCTCTGCTTGGAGTATGTGGGGGTAGGTGTGCTAGTGTGCTGGCCACCCCTGAAGAAAAGCAGATAATTACTATCAGAGTGGAACAGTTAGAGCATGCCAGGGTTAGAGAGGACATGAGCTACACAAGAGCCCCTGGTCTGCTGCAGTCAATGGGCAGTAAAGTACATCTCTCTTTTCCCTTCACCCTCTGGCACCAACTCTCTTTGTAAGTGGCCAGTCACTTTGTTGAAGTGCCTAAGCTTATCTTCAAGACTGAGGTTGCTACAGAGGCTGCATACTGTACTTGAATTCATAGTGGAAAAATGATTAGACTTTATCAGGACTTTTCTGAGCTATTCCCAAGAGGGAGAGAGATAAACTAATTAAAACAGCAATTAAGCGTTTGTAAGCACCGTTTTGGACGTTTCGTGAAATTCAAAGAAACACATTACAAGCTACAATATAATAGTTTGAGACAGTAACAAAGTCTAAATAAGATGAATCTGTAAAAAGATCTTTCAATAGTAACCCAGGACTGCCTCTGTAATGTACAATAATCTATGTACTTGAAACCAGTCCTCAACATTTAATGAAGCCTGAAACTGAAACGACTAACACAAAAAGGCAATTACTGAGATCTAAAATGTGTGCTGATATTTACACTTGTTAACTGTTAAATCAACAACTCAAGTGTTTTATCTCACAATAAACTTAAAACAGTATACTAAAGAAAGGGTTTCAATAAGGAGCCCTCTTTCAATCAAAGAAAATACACAAAATAACTTGTTAAATCATCAAATAAAAAATAAATTTCTCCCAAATTTTTAAAGAGCTCATGATGTTAAAGCAAGCTTATTAACAATACCATACAGCGGCCAAGTAACAGTGCTTATAATCCTGAATGATAGAAGTTACACATAGTTAACAAAACATTTTATAATCACCCTTCCATCCAGTGTATGTAAGCTGGTCAGCAAGCTAGTGACTAAGGCCTGACCAATATGACATTTTTGTTGCTGATGCCAAAAACAAGTTCAGATAACCTACAGTTGTGTGCAAAGGTTTATATTAAACTAATGAAAGTTTGTTTTAGTAACATGAAAATGTGCAAAAACATGCTAAACATGTATACAGAACACATTTCTGTACATTTAAATGCAGTTACTCTTTATTTCCTGAACTTAACATTTTGGGAGGAAATGTAAAATGGGGCCTGTGTAAAAGTAATGGTACATTTAATACAATATATCTTATTTATCAATATATCAAATGCAGAAAATAAACAGGAAGTAATTTGATCAGGAGTGTTCAAATGTTTGCAATCATATGTAAAAAAAAATTACACAAAATTTTTTTACCAGAGTTTTGATATACCATACTGACTGATTTGATAATTAGTTATCTATTGTTATTTAGAATAACAGACTTGCATTTCTAAAGTACTGTAGCACTAGGGGTCAGAGCAGTTTGGGTTTCTTTGAATTGCCCCTTATTCATCTTATTTTTATTGCCAATTTTCCTAAAAATCTTACGTCACTCATGTTAACCATCATGTTTTTTAGTTTGTATTGTAAAATGAACCATGATTGTGTTCAAACTTCACTCCTCTCAGTCATATGAAGAGTACATCCCAATGGGTTCTAGAGTGGCTTAACTGTTTAAGGCAGGGGTTTGCAATCCAACCAGAGTCATATTTGTACCAAGGCTGATCAAATGTGTTGACGTATTCGTCAGTCTTCACATACACACACAGTATTATATTAACAAAAGGCTGAATAAAGATAAAAAACCATTAGGAGCCAAGCTGATGAATCAACTAGCAATCTAACCATGTGCTTTCCCCTCCTCACAGTCAATAAAGCTTTATCCTCACAAATTGCTAATGAGCACTCAGGGATTCCATCAGGGTCCTTAACACAGTTGAGAAAGTACAGGTCTTGCTCAGGAGCTGCCCTGCTCCACCCACATGAAGGCACTTGTCATACTGATTACCTTAGAGGCTGGGAGTTAAATCAAACCAGGGAGCCTATGATGAAACAGTGTGAGGGTCATTAAAGAACAAAGCCTGGCAGGAGAATTCCGGGACACTCATTACAGCACAATGCACAGCTAAAGAAAAGCAGGCAGGCTGCCAGGCATGAAGCCAGAGCACATATGGTCCAAGGTGACAAATCAATGTAGAGCTGTCAAAACTGGCCACGAACAAAGTACGGTTATTTCTTTTAAGAACACATATATTCAAACCTTTTGAATATCTATTTTTGCACATTATGTTGAAAAGGCTGCAAACAAATACAAGACACAAAACTATAGTACTGTGGTTCCATTTCCTGACAGAACCTGAACCATAATGACTTTAAAGTGGTTAAAAGAAGAGGGGATGCTACACAATGGTAGATATGAACCTGTCCCAACATGTTTGAGATGTGTTGCTGCTATCAAGTTCTGAATTAGTCAATTAGTTTTTAATGAAATGCTAAAATATGCCAGTTCTATTGTGAATAAAAAATCAGTCTAATGATTTGCAAATTATTGCATTCTGGTTATATATATATATATATATATATATGTATATATTGTATTTACTTTATACACAGCGTCCCAACTTTTATGGAATTGGGGTTGTATTTCAACACCAAGTAATTTTACTGTGCAAGGTATTAAGGGTCAGCATAAAGATTGAAATACACCCCTATGTGGGCCCAGCTTTGCACACATTCTTGGCACTTTTTCTGTCAATGAACTTGACAAGTGGCGGCCTCAAGTATGAAGGAGATTTAGGAGGAGCCATCTTCTTCTACAGAAACCTACTGTTAGGTTGTGCTTTCAGCGAGAGGCCTAACCAGATATTTAACTACTCCTGATGATGGTGATCTCTAAAGAATTATGTGTTATTCATGTGAGCAACAGACGTAATAAGACATTTAAAGTCTTTTATCAAAATTACTGCTACAGTTAGTTATCAGAGGGTTAAATTCTAAAGAACTGTGGTCTGTCAGAGTAATACAGTGTTATTATGAAAAGCACGGAGCGATAAAATGGTGATGGGAAAAGCTGGCTCTTATCATACTTTGCAGTAAGGCCTCCATATTGATACAGCAGCGGAGGCTGAGTAGTGCAGTCTCTCTTATCATCCAGCTCTACCAGCAGAGATCCTGCGCTCTGATCCAGCAGCTGCTGAGCCTCATTGTGATTTAATGCAGATGGGCCTCAGCAGCAAGATGTATGGCAGGATGGTACAAGGGAGAGAGAGAGAAGTACAGCTACACAAATCTCCACAAATGGCAAGCTAATAATACCAAATTACTCTTGAGCTTTGTTCACTTCCAAGAATCACTGAATGTATTATGTAGGAGAGATGCCAAAGTGTTCAGTCCTCATTTTTCTTAATACACTTGTGCCTGCTCCATCTACACCAGTTACCAATAACAGACACAGCGCTGTCATTATTGACTACCTGGCAATTATTCTGAAAATGACTCCCCGAACCACCTTGACCGACATTCCGTCATCAGAACCTAAGTCACCCTCATTTTTAGATCCAAACAACAGTCCTGCAAGTAAGGAAAATTAAAAAAAACAAAAAAAAACAAATGTGTGTTTATAGATTTGTCTAACAATAATCAGCGCTGGTTCACGGAGGTCAATTTTAATCAACATGTTTTAATTAAGTACTTGAGTACCAGTGGCGGATGCTGGTCTTTCAAGGAGGAGAAGCTCAATTCCGGCCTACATCATAAAATGTGTCGGTTTATTTATACGTAAATTCTACCCTCCATTCCTTTTCAAGAAAATGATCTGTGACCCTGTCGTACCAACAAGGCGTCTTTTCCAGGGACTTTAGTGTCCTCTCAATGGCCAGCAGAGCTAGGCTGCTTAAACGGCCTTGGCTCATGGTGTTGCGGGTGAAAGACTTGAGCCGCTTTAAAAACAGGAGAAGCTCTTTACCGGCGCGAGGCTAGTGTGAAGTGTGTCCGCCTGTGAGTGCTACCGCTGGACAGAAACTTTGATAGAAGTCAGAAAGAGTGATAGAAGTCAGTCTCCAAACACAAGCAGCTACAAAAAAACACCAGAAATAGAAGCTCGACTTGTCGCTAGTCGTTTTTAACAAAGAAAATGCCGCTAAGATGATTAGGAAAGTCTTCGGTTCAACTCAGAACAGAATGAAAATTTTAAAAAAATGCTCCCACGGATGTTTACACCAAAAGATCACTGATTCGCTCATTTAGCTGTCAATCAAAAAGGGATTCAGCCTCAGACACATCATCCAATCATCATGCAGAAGCTGAGCGTCCGGGTCAGCCGAGGCCAGCCCACTGCCCCATAGACCCCCAGAGACGCTGACATCCAATGGGCGGGACAAACCCCAGGATTCATCCAATGACTTGTCTCGTTTCGCAGCACACTTTGCTTTGCCATTGAACTCTGTGGACGCTGAGCGTCCACCCTGTTTAAAGCGCTGTGAAGCTGCTGGAGTGAGTGAGAGGAAAGCCGCGTCATTATTAGTGATAAGAAGCTGATTCTGAACAAAAGTTGAGCGCGTTGTAGCGCAGATTTAGTCAATGACATGTACACACAACAGTATATTATTCATCACTTATTTTTTTACATTTTAGGGGAAGCTGAGCTTCCCTTGCAGTCTTAGAGAAATCGCCACTGTTGAGTACCAGTGACAGCCCCAAACAGAATTAACAGATTATGACTATGAATCATAATAACGATATGCTGTTATTCAGCTGAATTTTAGATTATCAGCAGAACCTCCTTCCCTCTCTGTGGAGTCACTCATGCTCTGCTGTATGTTTCCTTTCAGAAACCATTTGAGGTGTATGAGAAGGCTGTGTGTGTCCTCAACATTGGGTGACTTGGTGCCGGCTGCTTGAAGGTTGCATACTCGTTTGTGCCTCCGCTCCTTAGCACTCTCCTCTCATTCTGGGCATTCAGTGGAGTACAATACCCTCCTTTCACTGAGCTCTGCGCGTGATTGCTGATGCCGAGGGCTGAGCAGTATTGGAAAGCCAGCAACGTGCCTAGGCACTGAGAATTCTTGACTCGCCTATGCTAAACACAAAGAGCTACGCTTGACCTTGTCTGTTGAAAGAGGAGCATGTAATTAAAAAGACAGCAGAAAGGTACATTACAGAAAGGTGAACCCAAAGCACCAATCCTGAATTGCATGTGCCATCATGAACTATATCAAATAAGGTGAATTACAGCAGCAAACTGACAAATTATTTGATAACTACTGACTGCACTGCTCAAATTATTTTCATAGCATTGTTGCTTATCTAATCAATTCTAGCCAATTACTGATCAAGTCTTACCTACACGCATTATCACCATCCAATAGCTACCAGACAATACAACACTCTCACAGCAATTTCTTTCCTACAGCATTTTCTGTATTTCTGTAGACTCTAAATGTGCAATAAACCATATAAGTGCAGAGAAATTTACAGAAACTTACATACAGAAGCACTTCAAAGATGATGCATTTGTACAGTGTAAACAGCAATGTCAATGCAGTATTGACAAATCACAAACAAAAAAGCTATTTCAAAGCGAAATGTTTTGCCGATGCACTTCTAGCACTCTTCCAAGGGCCTGTGATGTGTGCCTTTTGTGAAAACCTCCGACAGAGATTAGGTACAAGGCATCTGTGTGCATCCTCATTTTTGGTATTCTGTGTCATTTAAACCCAGTAGAAACCCTGTATGTTGTATAAACATTTTATGATGAAGGGACCAACAGAAAAGTTCTAAAAACCCTTGGAATTGAATCTCTATATTAACTAACATTCTCAAAGTTTTATTTCAGTGTTTTGTCTTTTCATGTACAGATACCCATTTGGAAATACATGACTGTCACAAAACAATGATAATATATCCTGCTGTTGCTAACTGAGACCTAATAATATCTAATAATTCAGTTTTGCTGCTAATTGAGAACTGGCTAAAGTTCTGACCAATTAGAAAAAGTTCTATCTGAGAACAGAATGAATATCAATGCACATACAATACAGAAAGTTGAGTCAGAACTTGATCTCAAGAATAAAAATTGTATCTAGGGATGCACCGATACCACATTTTTAAAAACCGAGTACAAGTACTTACATTTAAGCACTTGCCGATACCAAGTACCAATAAGAGTACTAATAAATATCAATACTTACAATTAAAATGAAAC
>BRDA01010989.1:8277-25423 GCA_036984385.1 Crenuchus spilurus | reverse complement strand
CTACCTTCCTTCAGAACCGAATGTTAGAGTGCTATGTACCGGGGCAAGTAAGAAGGGAAGTGCCTAGTCAGTACGACAAGAGAAACGTCTTTTCGTCGGGGTTTCGTTCTGCAAAGAGAACAGCATGACTGATCCGTGAAGGGAAGAATGAACGGGGCCATGTATCGTGAGATTGTAAGCCAAGACTTCCTTCCATCTGTGAGAGCATTGAACATGAAACATGGCTGGGCCTTCCAGCATGAAAATGATCCCAAATACACTTCTCGGGCAGTGAAGGAGTGTCTCCATAAAGGTCCTAGAGTGGTCTAGACCATTTGTGGAGGGATCTGAAAGTTTGTGTTGCCCAGAAACAGCCTCAAAACATCACTGCTGTAGAAGAGATTTGCATGGAGGAATGAGCCAAAATACCAGCTACATTGTGTACAAACCTGGTGAAGCCTTACAGGAAATGTTTAAATGTCATTGCCATGTTACAAAGTATTGAGTTGAACTTTTGTTATTGACCAAATACTTATTTTCCACCATAATTTACAAATAAATTCTTTAAAAATCCTATAATGTGATTTCCTGGATTTTTTTCTCATTTGCCTCTCATAGTTGAAGTGTACCTATGATGAAAATTACAGACCTATCTCATGTTTCCAAGTAGGAGAACTTGCACAATCAGTGGCTGACCAAATACTTTTTTTCCCTCACTGTATATTTGTATACAAATGTACATGACCTGGAACAAGCAAGAGACACAAGACAATGCAAAGCTACATATTTACAGTTATATAATTTATAAACATATGACAGAGATAAATACTCAGTATTCAATGTTCATACTGAAGATATTGTGCAGTTATAATGCAGATGTTATGGTGACCTTTCTTAACAGGCTTGAGCAGCCATATTTCAATGCCAGTGCTGCCTTTTTTGAGGCACTGAGCCACTGTCGTCTCCTTCGCCGCCTGTGTCTGGTGTCGCGCCATGGAACTTTCCAGCCCACTGCAGTGGTGACCTTCATGCAGAGCTGCACAGAGGTCATCATGTGTCATATGTTCATGGTCGGGACTCTGGTGGCTTGCAGAACACTGCAGAAGACCCTACTGGACAGGTTGGTGTTATCCTTATCACTCATGTTACTGCTGTAACACAGAACTGAACTCAGGAAGGACTTGTTAATTAGCAGATTATCTAAGAAAATACTAAAATGGACTGCAGTACATTGCAAGCATGTTTTTTTATATACACACATGCCAAAAGTCCACTTTTACAGAGAACAATTTTTTTTGCAAAATTTAGCAGCACCTTCATCAGTCCACAGGACTTTTTTCTAAGGTCTTGCTCAGCTGTCCTTTTGCAAACCTCTAACATTTTTCTTTGTGGTGAAGATGCAGGAATGGCTTTTTTCTGGTTATTATTTCTTGAAGGTGCCATGGCACAGCAGTACAATGTAGAACCGACTCCTTCTGTAGAGTCTTTTTACAGTGAAATAGGGTGTTTTTATTTGCTTCTCTAGCAATTTTATGAGCAGTTCTTTCTGAAGGTTTACCTGCTCTTTCAAACCACCCTTTGATCTTCACCATTAATTTTATCTAACAATTTTTAATTGCTTTATGATCTGAGGAATTTGCTGTGTGACAATGAAAAAGTCTAAAATTCTAAACTTTAAATTTAAGGCCTTAAAAAGTCTTAAAAACGGCCAGATATCCATCCAAGGTCTTAAATTAAATTGATTAAAGTCTTAATTTTCTTACTTTTAATTCCAAAAAGCATAGTCTAATCGGACGTTAGTTTTGCTAACTTCTGCTAACGTCGACTACATGCATCAGTGTAAATGTAGTTTTGTTGTCTGTGTTTCTCGGGGGGACTACCGGTGTGGGAACTACAAAGCCCACGATAACCTCATAACACGTCTGTTGCCTACAGTGTTGCCAAGTCCACTTATTATAAGCGACGTTGGGCTTGTTTTTTCTAAAGTTGCTTGCAAATCTCGTGAGTCGCGTGTTGCGGTTTTTTGGGCTTCTATTTGAACGTGAAATTGATTATTTGGCTCATTCTCACCAAAGACCTGATTTAGGGGGCATCTAACATGAAAATGTCCAAAATGCATTTAAAGATAAAATTCCTTTTGATGATTTAAGATTAAGGTCTAAACTTAATGTGAATATTAATTTCAGAAATTTTTTTTTTTTGGCAATTTTGAAAGGAGATTCACAACATTCATGGACAGAGCTATATAAAAATATGTAGAGTAACCATTTTTTGTATTTATTATTTTTAATGTTTTCTAATTTATCTCATTACCGCAACATACTGAATGATTTACAGCATGTTTTTTTTTACGATA
Organism: Crenuchus spilurus; assembly: GCA_036984385.1. Lineage (NCBI taxonomy): Eukaryota > Metazoa > Chordata > Actinopteri > Characiformes > Crenuchidae > Crenuchus > Crenuchus spilurus. The sequence continues at coordinate 23,088 of BRDA01010989.1, read as the reverse complement.
TTTAACTGAAAACGGGGGGCACGGTGGCTTAGTGGTTAGCACATTCGCCTCTCAGCGCTGGGGTCTTGGGTTCGATTCCCCATCTGAGCGGAGTTTCCATGTTCTCCCCGTGTCTGCGTGGGTTTCCTCCGGGGTCTCCGGTTTCCTCCCACAGTCCAAAAACATGGAGGTCAGGTGAATTGGGTACTCTAAAAATTGTCCGTAGGTGTGTCTGTGTGTGTGTGTGTGTGTGTGTGTGTGTCACCCAGCGATGGACTGGCGCCCTGTCCTGGGCTTAGTTGCATAGTGTAATGCCCTGCCCTGCGCCCAGTGAGGGGGTGGGGGACTAACCGCGACCCTAATAAGGATTAAGCGGGTGTGATAATGAATGAATGAATAACTGAAAACTAATTTTTTTTTAATACACCAAGATTATATTAAAAGCTTTATGAATTACGTAAAATTCAATTTCTAAAAAAATATGACTATCTGATAATTAATTAACTTGTTAATAAACAACTATTTCAGTAATGAGTGATGTTTCAGAATGAGATTGAATATTTCGTAAATGAGATTTAGCAAGTTAAGCAGTTTAATATATTCACAGTTAAGGAAGAGTACAGATAACGTCTTCGCTTACACATTTAACACACAATACTCCATTGTGAAAAAGAATGTTTATTTTCATGAACAGTTCAAATTATCAAATTTCTGTAATATTTGGCTGAATTTTCCCTCCATTGCCTTTTCTTTTTGTCATTTTGGTTTTTGGACAGATCATGAGCTGTTTTTATTTTCCCATTTTGCTTACGTTCCTGATACCTGGAAATGGAAAATTATAGGAATGAACAAATTGTGAAATGCATTACTAAGTATGTAACTATTCAACTGGAACAATTATGTCTGCGTGTGCAAATGAATGAGTGTGCAATTTTCTAAATTATAGTTATAGTTTTTTCTTATAAATTCCCATAACCTTTGTCTTTCTTTTCTTCTGTACTCCTAAAGTAGCTCAGGATTAGAGGTGTTGAAATGAATCGTATAATCGATGCATCAAGATGCGGGCGTCAGCAATTCAGCATTGATGCAGTTACAGACCATAATCGATTATAACATAATGATATTCATTGCATACGTAATAGCAAAAATGGTGAGAGAGGCAGCAAGGTTAAGATTAAAAATGCACCAAATGTTTTAAAAGCCAAAATATGGACACTATGATTCTATAAGCTGACTGGGAAGCACAATAATGTTTGATAAGCATTAATGTTCATTTCTATTGCATGTCTAAGCAGCTTGACAGCTAGTTAGTGTGATACTGCTCGTTAGACAGATCCTCCTCACCAGCGCCGCAGTTCACTATCAGACTGCACACTGAACTGCATTGAAGGAGCGCATATGAGAGCCAAAACGGGGTTAAACCGAGCACGAGCAAACGAGCAGAAACGTGTGCATGCACGTCTGTCTGTGCTAGCCTCACTTTCTCAAAACAGGAAATATGTCAGAGGTCAAAGGCTTGCTAATAAGTTCATTACAGTACATTAACAGTTCTAAAGGTTTCAAACTTTGCAGTAGGAATGTTTTTTTTTACTTCTCTGCAGGACACATAACAGAGTAGTATATTTTGTTATTTAAAAAAAAATTGTTAGACATTTTACCTCTTCTGGGCAGGGGAATCAAAATGCAAATTTGCTAAGTTTAGTTCCAGTGAAATCTTTTAACTGTTTATTTGAGTTATTTGCATTGTGTGTTCCTGTATATTATGTTCTGGCAATAAACATTTTAATATTTAAAATAGTAACATTTCCTGTATTTAGTCTGATGTTCATAGAAATATGTTTTTTCAAAACTATGACAGTATTAGGGCAGGAAGTCACGTGACCTCCACTGTAGGGCCGAAAACGAGTATCCTTTGCATACGGATTACCCCTCTTGGTTTCATTAAACAGTATTATGCTTTACGTTTGATTTATTTATTGATTTGTCTGTTTTAATATGTAAAATTTAAAACTTTATTAACTTATATTAGCAGAATGGTTTATGGAGAGCTTGCTCATTTCGTATCTCTCCCGTTATATAAGCAAATAATTGCAGACCACTAGTGGGAGCCTGCATAGGAGTTGAATGGAACTAAACATCTAAAACACAAATGAAAAATAAATAGTAAATATCCACTACATCAGTTTTTCTACTGTAAACAGGCAGTAAAGGCGCTAGCATTACTGCTAATGTGAGCTGATGCTGGAATTACAGCTGGAGCTTGTTTAAAAGTTTTATAACTTGAGTTTAAAAGCGTTATAAATTGTCTGCATTACTGAACATTTGATATTGTTCTATGTTAAGGTAATGAGTATAAATGTAGCATGCTGTTCTGCCTTTAGACTTAATTTTGTACATTAGGAGGAAAACTGCAAGTGTATCTCTACAGACCTTTTTCTCACATATCTTTTATAACCATAAGTATTTTTTCCCATGAGTATATTTCATTAAATACTCCATTATATTTACAAAACTGTAACCAACCCCTCCACACCCCAACACACATCAATATCAAGGTTCTTTTGTATTTTTTTATTTAATGTGACTAACAAAAGTACAGATACGTTCAACTATGTGCCTCAGAGTGTGCTGGTGGCCCATTACCACAGCGTTGACATGGAGACCCCATGTCAAATTTAAATAAAAATGGTTCCTTGGCCTCTGGGTCATCTCCTTTCAGGACCTCGTTGAGGGAATTCTTGCACTCTTCCTCATTTAATGTCCAAGATCTTGGCTTTGTCACATGCCCCTTGAACCGTGTCCAAGTTCTCAGTCAGTGGAAAGGTTCTTGACAACTGCTGGCTCCTTCAACAGGAAAATAATCAGTACTACAGTCTTAGTGATTGAGTGATTGATTTATTTTCTCAGTTCGGCTTATGACTATCACTAATTCCATTCACAAACATAATCAGAGTGTGTTGCCATTATAGCATTATGTGGAATTGCAATTCATTTAAGAAATTTTTTAGTCCACTGACCTGATCGAGTTCCATAAGTTTGCGTTTTCTCAGTCTGAAGACTGGTACATGGTGGCCTTGCAGGACTGCTTTGGACTCCTCTGTCCAATGGGCAAAAATTTTGCCATAGCTTAAAAACAGAAATCTTGATATTGTTTAAACTTTCAACTTTAAGGTATTTTCCCCCAAAGGAATCAAATCATACCTGTCAAGCTCAAAGTTTTCCATTAAAAGCAAGCACCACCATTTTCTCAAAGAGGCCATGTCATTCTGTAAACATACAAAAGTATTGCAGTAGTAAAATTGGCTACAACTGAAAATTATCTGTACAGCTTTTCCTCTTTAAAAAATTCAAAAGGGTACTTACAATGGTGTAATCAAAAGGGGCATCCAATGCCAAGTACAAGGCAGCCTGCAAATGAAATACTTTAATGAGTTTTATTTTATATTACAATTTTGCAGTTTAAATGTTTAGAAACTAAAGTAATTACACAAAACATGTCGCACCATTAGCATGAAGATCCCACAATCAAGTCCATAGTCTTGGCTTGGAAACCCCTGTAGTAATTTATAAGAAGTCAACATAGAATTATGGAGTTAGTTGAATGTCATTAGAAATTTTAACCTGAATGGAAAATTCTGAAATTGTATGTTCATTTGTGTTGATCAAACCATCTAAAAAACTGAATTCAGAACTCCCAACTAAATCCTTAATAAACTATCCAACCACTTAATAAACTGAATTCTGAACTGCAATTAAATTTTACTCCTAATACGCCTAATTGTTTGAACTGCAGATGTACTACTGATTCAAATGTGCCTGATATTACAATGTTCCTGGAAGTTCCAATATCACAAAACTATGGCACTGAAAACCTGAGGTGTGTGGATGGCAAGATGGATTAAATCAAGCATCAGGAAATCCTAGAAGAAAATGTCATGCTTAAGCTTGGGCATCATTAGATCTTCCAACAGGACAGTATTCCCAAGCATACCTTGATTTCAGAAGAACCTGGTAGGTTATGGAGTAAATAAATAAATGTAATTAGCAAAAGCAAGGCTAAATAATATCAATTGGAATGTACTGCACCATCCAAAGCTCGATATAGGTTAGAACTCAGTTTTAGATTATATGACAAATGGTATGGTATGACAACATTTCCAATTTATGGCATGAATACATCTCCCCAGGTATGCATTTAATGGTCATTTTTAGAAAATAAACCACATTAACTATATTAATGCACAGAAGTACATAGCTCCAAGTCAAAGCCATTAATTTCTGACCATTCCACTGGACATATTGTCTCTGCAATGTTTCTGTTGATATATCATAAAACACAGGTAAATTTACTGTCTTCTTAATTAGGTTTTGATTTAGCATATTCATCTTTTTATCAGATAATGGTTGCCATAAGTTAAGTGTATACCTTTGGTGAAACTAGTAACTGTTTTATTCTAGGAAGCAATACACATATAATTTAAATCAGTGTTATACTGGTCACAGAATAGATCTGCTCTGCAAATTGCTTATCTCAAACCATTTCAGAAATGGTTTGTAAAATGTGCATCACATACAATCTCGGGGATCAAGGTTGGCATTCAAGAGCTTACATAAAGACCAATCCCATGTTTTACAATCAGGCTTAAAGAACATAGCAAAGAGAAAATGAACAAAGCATAAAAGTGTTTTCACATGCTCACAGTGGCTGAATGTTTCTTAGTTAGCAAAGTAATTTAATTGTGAAATTATTTGCAACCTCACTTTGCAAGCAGCCAAGCACCAAGTCCCATTTACACTGTCTGGAATTCTATTTCTGACTGGATGAAGCTTGGATGAGAAATGTGTCTATCTAGAAAGTATAGGTTCAACCAAGCATGTGAACACACTCCATTAAGATCAGAACATGATCTTATTCTTGAAAATGTACTGAACAGGATGCTGAACAATGTAGCAACAACTGTGTACAATTATCAAAAATGAGTAACCTCAAGATAGGTACATATTTCTGACCACCAAACCCTGACTGTCTCCTAGCACACCGTGAGTCGAGAAAAAGAATTTGTTTTTTATCTGGCTTCATGACCTAGAACAGAGTTAATCCAGAATTTTAGTAAACACAGTTTCAGTTTCATTGCAAATGATTAAAACAACAGTCAACCACAGCATTAAATGCATGTTTATTTACCTAATAACCGACCTAAAATATACAGTTATCAGAAAAACAAAATGTAAGGCCAAATATAGATAATTACTATTGTGTATACATGCAGTGGCAATAAAAATTCACCCCTTGGATATTGTTGGTGTCTTAGTAACCCTCCACATTAGCATCCTTTCTGCATGGTTAATCAGTTTGTGAGGACAGTCTGCTGAAGACAGATTTATGCATGTGCCATATTCCTTCCATTTCTTAATGATGGATTCATTGAGCTCCAGGGGATGATCAGAGACTGATCTTTTTATATATATGCTCTTGATACCCTAAAATAATATTTACTCCAAGTTGTGTGAGTGTTCTTTTGTCTTTATGGCATATTTTTGTCTTTATGGCATTTTTGTAGAAGGAATACTGATAAGGCAGTGAATGGAATATCCAGTCAGACTTTACACTACAATCACTGGAGACACATTCACTGCACTCAGCTGATCTCTATTTCACTGCGAGATTACTAGTACCAATTACTTGTGCCTCTGTTGAGTTGTCTGTCACTTTAAAAGGGGTGAATATTTATCCAATCACACATTTACATTTTAGATTTGTATTTAACTGGCACTACTGTGAAGAAACCTGTTTTGTGGAAGAGAGAAATACTATTAGTTACATATAGCTGAAAGTGCCCAGGCATCCACAAGGGGAAGAGAATTACATCCTTCTGCTGAATGTCATTCCGAAATGGCATAAATAAAAATGAACTCATATGCTTTGGATGACCATGTTCAAATTACTGTACATGTTTTTGAAGTGAAAATAACAATTATACATCCTCTAAAATAACACTGAACCCAGCACATTTCAACAAACAATTACTGTTTATTTGCTAAACAACAAACAGATCTACACTGGCTGCATTTACATTCTAGAAAAAATATAAAAAGTATTTAAAAGGGGTATTTGCCTACAATTTTAAATGGTAAACATGCAGTAATGGAACCTATAATCTCATTAGAACAAATTCAACTAAATTATTATCTCTTTGAAAATAAAGGGTGGCATGCTTACAGGAAGTGATTTTAATGGATCACAGGAGCTTGGAAGCAACCAAGTTGGTGGTACATAAAGATCTTCAATGTAAATGTTCTTCCCCTAAAAAGTGACATACACAATTCTTAAAAGACCAAATTGAAAAAAAAAAACAATTATTCAGAGTGCAGCCCATACCTGTGATCATACAATTTGTTCTATAATTTCACAACAGCCATTTCCAATCTGAAAAGGAGGCAGATTGCTCAATTTTAAGCACACAATCAAATATTTGAATATATAAAAGAGGTTATATAGACATACTGTTGCTTCTATTTCTTGATTCAAGCCCAGTGTCCAAAAGTTGGCCCGAGTGAGGCAAGCTTTTGAGGTTCGAACAATCAACTCATCTTTGGATCTGTTAATGTCCAGGACATATTTCAGCTGTAGTGAAAAACACACACAGTGGTTAACCAGTCATCATCGCAGTGCTTAACCTTCTAGTTAAAAACTGCAAGAAATTGGAAAACTGTAGCATACAAGCTTTTGCTGAGCAAGGTAAGGTACAGAACCCCATGAAGATTGACTGGGGACAATGTTCTCAGGTTTGCTGGGAGCTTCACATAGAGGTCCACACTGGTCTTCAAGAGTGGCATCAGGATCAAAGTCCAAGACAGTGGTGATGTTCTATAGTGATTTCCAAAGTTAAAGAATAAGAAACACTATCAGGAATGTATTAAAATATTTCAGATACATTAATCAACACATGCTGTGAATACATACATCATTAAGTCATACATGAGGAATCCATTACAGCTAAATACATGAGGCCATTAAAAATAAAAAGTAAGTTTTGTATTAAAAAATACCGTACCAGTACTACCTGAATGTGCATGTGTCTGTTGCTGCACAGGTGTTGTTTTTCCTGGTTCTGTGCACATGCCACACATCTTATGCATACTGGAGGGTTGTAAACCTTGAGATAGAAAGAATGCAGGGATGAAAATATCAGTCTTTGAAAATATCTTCATGAATGGACAATTCCATATGTATTGAAAGTAATTAATTTGACATTCACCTATTACAGCTTGTCCCAAGGCAGATAATGTTGCCCAAGTGTTCAAGTCTCTGTCCACGTTTTAATTGCTGTTTCAGGTGCTGGGTATTTCTGACTGTGTTATGGTGATGAATTATGTTTTGCATCATGAACAGGTGTTGATGGATTCATACTGTTGAGAAAGTAGTTACTTTTCCGCATGGTTGCAAAAAACTGTTCCACCACTTGGCTATTTAACCAACCCTGCAACTCTGGCACAAGCTCAATCCTTCAAAGTATGTCCTTAGGGTCTGTTGCATTTCCCTCATGGAATTTGTCATAAATTGCATAGTGCTGTGTGGACCCAGTGATGGGATGACCATGGTCCTCTGGATGTTCTTCCTTTTCCAGCAGCCATGGAAGTCGTACCTTTAATTTTCCATGTTGAGCTTCTTGAATGTTTTCATTTGTTGGTTCTGCCAGTCTTCCCTCGTGCAGCTGGAAGGGCAGTTTGTTGGGAACACGCAAATTGGTGTGTGCTGCCAAACCTCTTGCAAAGTCATACACAGAGATGTTGGGCATGTGTTTCTAGGAGAGAAGGAGGTCAGCAAAATCCCAGGGGCTCTTAGCTCTTAGGTTGAATTTTATGCTGTATGCAATGCCATGTGGGCATAATATTACTGACCAGCCACCTGGGTTAAAAGAGAAAAAGGGCATTATTCAATTTAGTGATATTACTTCAGTGTAATTTAATCATACAACTAAATTGATTATGCTTTTACTTACCTGAAGCACCCCATATGCTTTGAAAGACCTTATCATACGTCTCCCTGCTTTTCATGTTCTCCCTCAGTCTGGTGATTAGATCCAAACGGGATCCCTTGGCATCTATTTTGCAAGCTCTGCACAGTTTTCGTACAACTCCAACCTGATTATTACAGAACAGTAAAGGCCTCATTCAATAAAGATTACATTATAACAATTAGAGATGGACAATATATTGACATTTTATTGTATCGTGATAATATTGTGACGTATCATATTGTGACAATATGCTTATCAAAGATATCATTAGTGCTTAAAGAATACTGACTTAGCTGTACATGTCATTACAGAGAGTGTAACAGTCCTGTATAGCTGGATGATATGCACCAAAAATTTAATAAAAATCACCGTACTATGCACAAAAGAGCATTTGAATAGCAGAATCTGCCACTTTTGATGCGTGTCAAAACATGACCAATTAAGAAATATATTGTAATATAAATTTTGTGCATACTGTCCAGTCTTAATAATACAGGACAGTAAAGATAAGAATTCTGAAGAAATTTTACCTTTTGTTTTACGAGCTCATCTACTTTTATATTTTTATATTATACTTTTAACTTTTTCTATTCCGTATTTAGCAGTGTCACATTTGCGGGTTTCGCTGCCAATCCATGGAGCCCAATACTCGAAACTGGGATTAACAACAATAAATAATGAGTACTTGCCAGCCAAGTTGAAACCCCCTTTTCTGTGCAGATCCATTTGTACAACAGGGGGATGGAATCCACAGTTGACACAGGAATAGGTACACTCTGTGTCGGTCAAAGCCTCAAAGTGGCAATATGCGTGGAATATGCTGTCATGGGCAGGAAACTTCTCTTGTCGTAAACCTTCCAATGAGCTGAGAACCCTTGAAACTGACATGTGGTTCTACAGGATAGTGTAAAAGTGAGCATGTGCAAAACATGTTCAATTATACAATAACACACAAAAGGGAGTGCTATAATGTGCGATATTGGCTGTGATGTGTGGTGTGCAGTCATAGGCATGAAGCCACAGGCCAAGTATAAGTCAGTGCACCAGTGTCAATAACACACTTTATAGCACAAACCTCAGGTGTGTTATTGTAATTACTGTATATCAATAATCATCAATAATGCATCAAAATACAATAAAAACATAAATACACCTCCTAAAATAATGTGCTAGCTGTTTTTGTTACTTTTTGTTTAAAAAAAAAACACACATAACAATAACAGAAGAGTAACAAACTCTCCTGTACAGAATGCCTTGGATAAAGGCAAAACTCCAGACAGAACAACATGGTTGTCAAAATTGTGAAGGCCATCCTTAAACTCCTGGTATCTGTAGATCATGTTACACTGACAACACCTTCTACTGTATGTTGAAACATCTGTAAGACATAATCACAAAGTGTATATTGAACTTAAAACTCTGTAGAAATTTTGGATACTCACGCATACACATCACACATATTTTGACAAGCCTGCTTACCCTTTTCATTAAATTTCTATTTTAAGATCGTTCCTATACCGTTGTATGTGGTGGTGTGTGATTAAGAATGGTGTAGAGAGTGCAGTGTGTGTGTAAAGTGGAGCATGTGGTATATGTAGTGTATGCAGTGTTTGTGTGGTTGTAGTCAAAAAACCTTTGGATAAATGCTGAAAGGCAAGTATGTTTTGCTAATAGATCTGCGTCCATAAGTTGTTGGCTAAACTTGGAGTCCAAAAACATATGTGTGGTGTGGAGAATGTGGTGTAGGGTGGTGTGCAGTATATACTGTGGCTTGTGCAGTGAGTCTAGCACGCTCTGGTGTGGGGTGTGACATAAAGGGGTGGATGGGTGTGTGCGTGTGTACTTACTCTCAATCAGGCCCATCATGCTGACGATTCAGGCCTTGCTAGTTATCAGTGCAGGCTCTTCTAGCATTAGATGGCCTGAGCATAATTGGCACATTGTTTCGATGGGCATGAATGTTTTTGGGTATTAATTTTTATCCCTCTGTGCCATGATATGTTTTGGTATTGTAGATGGAATTTTTTTTTCTTTGTATATGTACCGGATACTTCGCTCAATGGCAATGGTGTCTGTAGAGATGGAATCCTCTGTATATGTCAACACTGGTGAGTCAGGTGTAATGTCTTTCACTGTCCTGAAGACATCATTCTGTGTCTGAAACAGATGCCATTTTGCAATGCATTTATGACCACAAGAAGTCTGTGGCTTAGTACAGGGACAGTGCCAGGTGTTCCTTTTCGAATTATAGGTGACAAATATTCTGCCAAGATGGCAAAAACTGTGTGGCTCAGCCTCATGAACAGAGAGTCATGTCTGTGACCGAGACCCACCAAAATCCACCAGCACACAAAGTGGTACATGTGTCATCTCAGCAGCTTTTTGTTTATTAATACATTCCTTAACTTTGGCCTCCCCAAAAAATATTTGGAGGATATTTAAGTTGTAATACTGCAAGCCATGCTAGGTTTCTTTCCTTCTTATTTGGTATGAAGTGCAAAGCAAAAGGCGCCGGACACGCACAGTGTTTGTGTAGCTGCTGGTGTTTAAAGCATGTACTTTATTCATATTTTTATTGTTGTGACACCCGACAACTTGTCAAGCCTGAGCTCAAATCTTATGCATGTAATCCGTATCAAAGCTAGTTTTATTCGTCTCACCAGAAATTGTTCTGTCATCATCCACCACTGTTGTCTTCCGTGGGCATTCAGGCTTTTTTGCATTGATGAGTTCACTGATGCTTTCTTTCTTTCTCAGAACGTACCAAAATACAGATTTTGCCACTGCTAATATTGTAGCAATTTCTCAGATGGTTTTTTTCTCTTTTTGCAGCTTATGGATGGCTTGTTTCACCTCTCTATATAGAATTAGAATGTTTTGGCAATTTGTCATGTTGGTCTTAAATTTCACTGAGAATGGTCTTAAAAGGTCTTAATAAGGTCTTCAATTTAACTCACTGAAACCTGCAAGAATCTTGTCCTGTCGTTTTATAGCTTTCTCTTGCTTTGTGAGCATCAATTGTTTTAACAGTTCCATTTCACAAGTTTTCCCAGCTTTTTTCTATTTATTATTGGAAAAAGTGGCCACTGAGTATATTTAAAATGTAAGGCATTTAAAATACTACCATCAGTGAATGTATTCTTATAGTAATTATGTCAGAATGTTATCATTCATAATTTTATGTTGTATTTTATTGTTATATATTATGTGATTTTATTGGGTTGAAAGATCAACACTTTGAGAATACATGTGACTGCATTTCTTTTTATTTAATCTGTTTTAATCCCTTATATTCCGTAATTCAGTACTGATATATTGTATTCCGTTATTTTTAAATTAGTGAATTTGTAGTTGTTGCAGACCCAGTCATGTCATTATTTTCTAAAATGTTTTGTGTATTTTTCTTTTTAATGTCTTCTGCTCATGACTCTTCTGCTCATGCTCTGCTAATTGTTTTGTCTCTGCATAGTTTATCTGCATCCCGCCCAGCCCTTAGTGTGGTGGTTTATCCGTTGCTGCATGAGGACCTAGGCTGTGTGATCAGGGAAATGCCGCTCTGCCACCTGGATGAGATCACACTCTTCAAAAGCCGTGTGGCAGAGGAGCCCAGCATGGTGGGCGAGAGATGCACAAACTGACAGCAGATGTTGCCTTTTGCTGGTGGATGTTAATGTCTCACCAAACATTGTTTACAGACTAGTTTTCTTTTTGGTTAAAGTAATGGACTGTTTACAGCCTCCAAAACCTGAATGGATAATCAATTGCAACAGATGAATATCATGAGAAATAAAAGTTTATCTTATATGTGGGAGCTTGTTAGATCAAACTATGTCATGCCAGCTTTGAAATGTCATGGTTCCTGTGTGCCAAATCAGACATTAAAGTTCATTTAAATGCGTTGTGTAATTTGGTTTCTTGTTTGTTACAGTCCATTTTGTTGCATTAGCTGATGGTGTCCCGAAGTTAAATTATAAGTAGTAACAATAACGTAATGCATATTCTGCAGGAAACGTGTACACTTATAGTCTATTTACTGAATGTAACATTTAGGAAAACAATGAAATGTAAAATGTGGCCTGTGCAAAAGCTATGGCACATAATAAATATTTGAGAGTTTATTTATTCCAGTGTGATTCAGACAATAAATGGAAAAATGTGCAGTCTGTAACTTAGAAAATCATCAAAATGTGTAAGTGTACTAGGGATGTCTTTTGATAAAAGTATCAGATTACAAATGATGTTTTAAATCTTTTAATTAAATCACAATTACAAAAACTACTAATCACATTAGGCTGAAAATGAGCTATGATGGTCAGAACTTTATATGTGAATATTCAAAGCATTATGGGAAAATGTACATCAACCACAAAATTGGATTTTTTTAAACAAGATGGATATTTGCAACACCACAATAGTTTTGCCACAATAATCACCATACATATGAATCAACATACTGTATCTGTGACCCAGTGTCAACAAACCCTGTACATCATAAGCTTCACAATGTTGGATGTATGTCTGTCTTACAACCAAACTTTCTGTTTTCAACTCACAATATCTGTCAGCAGCTGTTAAATATCTTTATGATGAGCCGTGTGAAAGTAGCAATATGAGGTCAATTTGCATGACCATTGATACCACCATTAATTACTCTGTGTAATGCAACTGAATGTGATTTTAAAAATGCCATTTGACATCACTAGCATTAATTTAACATCAAAAATAGTTCATTTAAATTAAAAATAGTTTTATTTCAATAAAACCTCATAACTGAAAATTTACTCTTAACCTCATAGCTGAAAATTCAAATAGTTAATTAGAATTCTTGGTTGTGCAACTTCATCCAGACCATTTTTCCCTCACCAGGTTTCTCATAACATGGTTTAACAAACATTTAATCACCAATGAAGCTTTCTTGTGTAACATTGGATAGTGTATATATGCAATCATATAAGGAAGAAAATGAATATGAGAGACTATGCATGTCCCAGCAATGCCACGTAAGAATTGAGTCTGATTTCTTTTTCTAGTTGATTCTGAAGCAAGAATCAGCAAAATACTGTACATTGCAAATAAGAGCTACAACTTTCCCCAAAAAAGAAAATGAGATGTCTCTCCATGTTTAGAGGAGTCAGTAGAGGTAGTTCAGGAACTTGGTTAGGATGTCTCCTGGACACCTCCCTGGTGAAGTGTTCCAGGCATGTCCCAGATACAGATAAGAGAAAGATGATGGATAGATGGATGGAAAATTAGACGGTCCCATGATAAAGGTCGTATGTTCCAGCCCAGTGATACAAGGTGGGTAAATGCAGTTGTACCCAAGAGCCTGAAAAAAGTAATGGAACCAAATATTGTCCAGTACATCTCATTGCATTGCAAATTGGCAAATGTGTCAAATCACCCTCAGCAACGCTGCTCTAAAAATCCTGAATTTTGGCCAATGGAAGACAACTGAGAAAAGTGTGGCTAACACTCTGCAGTGAAAATGTAAATTAAATTACATTAAATTGTGCATTGTCACTGAAGTGGTTCCTGGTAATAGTACAATAAATAACAGTGTTTGTGTGCCTTGTCATTTCTGGACTGCTTACTACTCTCTAGACAACAATCTTCAAGTACAAACCGGATTCCAAAAAAGTTGGGACACTAAACAAATTGTGAATAAAAACTGAATGCAATGATGTGGAGATGTTAAATGTCAATATTTTATTCATAATAGAACATAGATGACAGATCAAAAGTTAAATCTGAGTAAATGTAACATTTTAAAGGAGAAATATGTTGATTCAAAATTTCACAGTGTCAACAAATCACAAAAAAAAGTTGGGACAAGTAGCAATAAGTGGCTGGAAAAAGGAAATTGAGCATATAACGAACAGCTGAAAGACCAGTTAACACTAATTAGGTCAATTGACAACATAATTGGGTATAAAAAGAGCTTCTCAGAGTGTCAGTGTCTCTTTGAAGCCAAGATGGTAAGAGGATCACCAATTCCACCATTGTTGCGCAGAAAGATAGTGCAGCAATACCAGAATGGTGTTACCCAGCGTAAAATAGCAAAGACTTTTAAGTTATCATCATCAACCGTGCATAACATCATCAAAAGATTCAGAGAATCTGGAACAATCCCTGTGCGCAAGGCCGTAAAACTCTACTGGATGCTCGTGATCTCCGGGCCCTTAAACGTCACTGCACCTCAAACAGTAATGCCACTGTCAAGGAAATTACAGAATGGGCTCAGGAATACTTCCAGAAAGCATTATCAGTGAACACAATCCACCGTGCCATCCGCTGTTGCCAGCTGAAACTCTACAGTGCAAAGAGGAAGCCATTTCTAAGCAAGCTCCACAAGCTCAGACGTTTGCTCTGGGCCAGGGGTCTTTTAAAGTGGAGTGTGGCATTTAAAATGGAAGACTGGTCAGATGAGTCATGATTTGAGGTTCTTTATGGAACACTGGGACGCCATGTCATCCGGACCAGAGAGGACAAGGATAACCCAAGTTGTTATCAAGGTTCAGGTTCTAGAACAACATATGCTCCCATCTAGACGTCATCTCATTCAGGGAAGACCCTGCATTTTTCAACAAGATAATGCCAGACCACATCCTCGTATACAACAAGATCTTGGACTTGGAACTATTGTTGAACCCAATAGGAACAGGAGAGACCAGGCCTACTGTACCGCAGGGTCACAAGGTATTTCTTGGAGTTTAGTACTGAGTAGACTGGTCAGAAGGTAAAATTTACGGTGTGAGGTGAAATTTTCTGGGGACCGGGTCTCGTTTGCAGACTCGAACACCTCGAACGAATC
>BRDA01010988.1:12891-24375 GCA_036984385.1 Crenuchus spilurus | reverse complement strand
CAACACCCACACCTGTGTTAATGGAGCAATCACTGAAACGATGTTAGCTAATCCTTTTAAGGCAGGGCTGCAATGAAGTTGAAATGGGTTTTGGGAATAAAGTTCATTTTCTAGGCAAATATTGACTTTGCAATTAATTGCTGTTAAGCTGATCACTCTTTATAACATTCTGGAGTATATGCAAATTGCTATTATAAAAATTGAAGCAGTAGACTTTGTGGACATTGATGTTTGTGTCATTCTCAAAACTTTTGGCCATGACTGTACACTGCCAGTATAACTTTAAACAAGTCTAATGTTTAAACGTGCCTTATAAGTTAAATAGTCAAAATGAGGAATATTAGACTAGATGTAAGGTGGTTTCTCCTGCCACAGTATCTCTTCTTTGCAGTTCTTTATAGTATCTAAAAATTAATAATAGAACAAATATTGGCCTTTGATCTAGAACGTTCTAGTTTTTACTTTGAGCTCTTACAACACTTGGATTTTGCTATACTGATTGGTGATCACAGTATGATATAACTGTGGCCTTTTTCTTTGTATATCATGTCTTTCCTGTGTACTGTACCTCAGTCAGACATGCTTCCTGTTGCTTATGACCACATCCTCTTATAGCAATCAACAAGTACATACACATACCACGTACTGAGCTCTCAGAAGACTTTTAAAAGAAAGTAAAAGCAATGTTTTAAATGGTCCTTGTGTGTGTTGTGGTATTTGTAGGCGAACTCTTGGATCAGCTGTATCAAGTGCCCACGGGTGGAGACCCCCTAGCCGTTGCTCCAGTGTAAACAGCCTGGTCAGCAGCTACTCACAGGTTCACTTTAATTTGTTCTGTTTTTAATACAAACAAGCTCCTTTTAAGGTCATATTGTAACATATTGACCCTTGTCAGTAACGTTCCTTATGCTTTGTCCATGATGGTACAATTTGTGCACAATTGAGACTGTGATCTGCTAATCTCTCACATGTAAAGTTAACTTATATTAATAAGATTACAAGCACCCTAAGTACCTTTAATTTTTGCATCAGACCAAGGATTTCCTATAAGGACCAAGCATTTGGTACAATTAGCAAAGGGAAGTAGCACTCTCTTATAGTGTTTGTTTTGTGTCTCATACTCACTTCACTTTTACAACGAACTGACAAGAGTGCCATTTGTTTAACTTATTAACTTCTATTATTATTGTTTTACACTATAACACAATGTCAGACTTAACTGATGATGTAAATTTCAATCAGTAGTCTGATCAGAGGAAGATGGAGCCCCTTTGTGAGTCTTGGTTCCTCTCAAGGTTTCTTCCTCCAGCCTTGAGGGAGCTTTTCCTTGCCACTGTCACCTTTGGCTTGCTCGCATCAGGTTTTGGCTTTTGATTCAAACTGTCTGAAGCTAATTATGTAAAACTGCTTTGTGACAATGTCCGTTGTAAAAAGCTCTATATAAATACATTTTGATTGATATTGACAGAGCAATTAATTGATGAATTGTCTTATAATTGTTTTTATGTAACCAGTGTCAGCTGATTATTCACATTCAGTTTGTGCTCACAAGGCCAGTAAACAAAAATATACACATTTACAGGCACATACGCAGGCAGCCTTATCAAGGTGGTTGCTGTAGAACAGTGTTATAGCTCTCCCTAGTGTCAAATTTTTCAGTCTCAAGTCAACAAATATTTGATTTGTTCTATTTAGATTTTAACAGAAAAAAGACAGGTTATATTATTATACTTATCAGCCATCTGCCTCCCTACACTTTAAGTATCAGCATCAGCATGGTCGTTTAGAGAACCTTTATCAGTTGATCACTAAATTTGTATTTGTTTTGCATGGTTTGTGAATGATTAAAATTGTTATGTTTTGGAATTGAAATGTGGATTGTTGTATCTGTTATTTTTTATGGTTGTCTTATATAAGTAAAATTAGGAGTGCCCTGAATTATTATAATTTTTTTTGTAGCAGGCTCAGGAGTTCCTGCCAGGCCCTGACTTTGGTACCAGTTTGCTGGGGGATCTAGGAGAACTAGGAGAACTCTCCTGCAGTGCTGCAGATGACCTGCGCATAGAACTTGACCAGTCAGAGCTACGGCAGCAGCAGCTTCTGGAGCAGGTCCGTCTGCTCACTGACGAAGCTACAGAGTTAAGACAGGAAGTCACTGACCTCCGAGGGAAGCTGCTCATCGCAGAGAGTGATCAAAATCTACATAAGGAGACTAATCAGTCATCTGACTTATTCAGGAAGCAGGAGGCAGAGAAGCCTAACGGGCAGTGCACTCAAAGTTGTCAAGCTGAAACACAGGAAACATCAAAAAAACTAGAGGAAAGACTTAGCACTGCAGAAAACAAGAACATGGAGTTGCTGTCTAAGCTGGATGGAGCCCTGATCGAGAAAGGCCAGCAGGTGGCCAGCTATTGTGATTCCGCCTGGAAAATCCAGGAGCTGTTGAATAAGCTGAAGGATGCAGAAGAGGAGAGACTAGAAGCCAGGCGTGAGAGTGAGGAGAGGGGCAGGAAGGCCGACAGACTCACTCAAGAACTTAAAGCCCGGGAGGAGAAGCAGAAAGAGAGTGAGGAGAAATGTGTAAAGCTCCGAGCATCCATTGAGGATGAGAGAATCACTGCGCTTCAACAGGCCGAGGAATTCCGTGCAGTTAATAATCGGCTCCAGGGGGCGCTGTCTTTGAAGGAGAGAGAAGCGGGCAACTTGCATACTAGGCTGCAGGATGTCCAGAGCTTACTAGAGTCAAGAGACCAGCTGGTGGAAGAGATGAAAAAAGAGTATGATGAACTGCAGCAGAAGAACAGTGACCTAAAGGAGACGCTAGATGGTCAGATTGTATTACTGAAAGAACAGATGAAATTGAAGGAAACTGAGCTCTCCATCAGTTCTCAGAAGGTTCAGCAACTGGAGAACCAAAAGCAAAAACAGTCTGCACTTACTCAGAAGATGGAAAGCCAAGGCAAAAAGTTGGATGAGTACAAAACCCAGTGTGCCAATCTCATGGAGATCAATGCCAAGTTGCTCCATACAGTCAAGAGGACAGAAGATAGCGGAAGGGAGCTGACTCAGAGCAAGACAGCCCTGGAGAGAGAACTGGCCATTCTAAAAGCCTCTGAGAAGCAGCTCACAGCCAGACTGAATCTGGCAGGGCTCGCGGTGGAGGAAAGGGAGAAGAAGCTCCTGGAGGAGAACCAACATCTGGAGGAGAGGATCCAGCAAGCCCAGATTGAGAGCGATGCTAGAGATGTAGAGATGAGGAAGTTAGAGAAGGAGCTTGAGGAGCTTCAAGTTGCTCTGAATGAGAGCCATAGAGAGCTAGATAATGGACCAAGTTCAAAAGAAGTCGAGTCTGACCCACACTTGAAAAGTGCTGAAGAGGAGGTTAAGAAGGGAAAGGAGAAGAAATGTCTTCACTCAATCCAGAGTCTTGAGACTGGACAGACAACATCTAGGCTTGCTCTAGCTGAGGCCCAGCTGGATCTGAACATGAAGGAGGTTTCCAGACTGCAAGAGGAGGTGGTGGAATTACGGGCTCAATTCCAAGTGACCGCTGATGAGAAGATGAAGCTCCAGGCACTACAGGAAGTAACTGAAGCCTCCAGGGAGGATCTCCGTGCTCAAGCTGAGCAGCTCAAAGGGCAAGTAGAAGATCTGAATCGGAGGCATATTGAGGAACTCCTGCGCTGCAGAGAGAGAGAGGACACCCTGATCAAGGAGCGAGACTGCGAAGCCCAGACTAGAACAGACCTCCAGACCCAAGCTTCCTCCATGCGAGACGAGCTTTACACTCTGAAGAGGCAGAATAGCGCCCTCGCTCTGGAGAATGGTGAAGCTCGAGAGGCCCTGCACAGGGCCAATACTGAGACAGCAGAGCTGGGTGTCCACGTTTGCATGTTGACTGGACAGAATGAGGAGGCCCAGCTGCGTTGGGAGGAACTCTCAGCCAGGCTTCAGGAGCTGGAGGAGGAGGCTGAGAAGGAGGCTCAGATACTCAGCCACTCAGTAGAGGCCTTGAGCAAAGACAATGCCCGACTTTTAGAGGAACTGAAAGAAAAGGAGGGAGTCTCTAAAGCCATGCAGGAGCTTCAGAAGAGGCTGGAGGAGATGGAGGAGGAGGCAAGAAGCCTACAGGAGTGTGGCCAAAAAGAGATGGATGCACTTCGACTTCAGCTGAGTGAAGAAGCTGCACAACACCAGAACCAAATGAAGGTTATTCTCCCATACTTCTTTACCAGCCCCCAGGAAAGAAATTAAGATAGATGGATGAACGATAGATAGATAATCTTCTGTTCAGAAGTTTGGAAGCACTTAGCATGTTTATATTTGTTTCCATTAGACAATAATAATCTGATAATGATGCTGTGCAAATTGGGGTCATTTCTGAATACATCATTCTAAATTCATCTAAAATGTTAAAGCTTTCAAGCTGCACAGGATTAATGTGTTTTAATATTTTTATTCATTTGTATGAAATTAAATTGCCTTTATGTTGGTGATAATAGCTCTAAACTTTTAAACAGTAATATATAGATATATGGAGGTGTAGGTGGATAGAGAGATAGGATGAAAAAGAAAAAAAAAAAAGTTGGAAGGTAAAATCAGCAACCACAAAACTCCAAATCCAATGCAGTCTTATGTAAATAGATTTGATTGTTGTGAAAATTGTTTTATTTCTGCACAAGTTAATGCTTGTTAAAAGCAAACAGGTAGACAATTAGCACGAAAAATGAAGGTCATCAGAAAAACATGCTTTACATAAGAATTAAGAAAAGCTGTAAAACTGTACAGACATTAAAGATGCCTACATCACTAGACCTAATTTGTAGTCATAATGTTTTAAATGCAGTGCTAACCCTACTAACGAGTATTCCAGGTAACGAGTCGAGATCTCTGAATATTTTTGTTCCAGGTAACGACTAAAATTCCAAGTAACGAGTAGCATAAATTTGTTCAAGTATGCCAAACGCTAGGGGCGCTGTGGTTGTAGCATACCCTAGATGCTAGCGTAGAAGATGAGGTCAGTCAATACCTTTGACCGAAATTGAAAGTGCTACTGAAAGCGATGCTAAGGTATTAAAAGGTAGTGAACAAGAAAGTTAGATAAATTTTACTTTTACTTTTCATGTGATAAGTTTAACCATGCCATACACGTACGCCCGTCCTCCTGTCCTCCTTAGCCGCCAGCCTACACGAGCACTGTCGGTCTCCCTCTCCTTAGCCGCCAGCCTACATGAGCGCTGTCGTCGTCTCATTTATGTTTTAAAAAACCCATATAAACACATTATTTAGCATATTAAAGTATACTGTATATTGGCCGGCTGACATGGATTAATCAGTTTTACATGTATTCTTATGGGGAAAATGCATCCAGCTAATGAGCAAATCAGCTAACGAGCTCGGCTCCTGCACGGATTAAACTCGTAAGTAGGGTTACCACTGTATAAGTGAATATTATACACATGCACTGCAGATGAGATAATGGGCATTCTGTGTGCAGATTTTGAATGAGAAACTGCAGGAAGTGAAGGCTGAGATGGACAGCAAGCAAGAGAAGGTGTCCACACTGGAGACCAGACTGGCAGAGATTGAGGTAGACTTCCACAGGCCTGTTGTTATAGTTGATCAGCCGAGACATGTTTAAAGTTGAAATTGTGCTTCTTTGGTTTAGAACTGGAGCTGCAAGTCTAACATTATTAACTAAACACCTGAACTCAGATTTGGCCTATATTAGTTCAGTCATTTCTGTGAAAAAAAACCACAAAAATGTCTCTCAGACCTCAACCAGATCTTGATTACGGTCACAGAGACTATTGGTTTAGGACAGGTATGACATACTGTGAGCTATAAAATTTCACTACTTCAGACAGCAGCTGACATGCCTTGACTTTTTTTTTACGAATTACAAATTTTGTTCCAAAATGTTACACAGATTTTTGTTCAGCATAAACCCAACATTTTTTAAAATTAAGTCTGCTTTAAACTTAGACTTTCCAAAAACCTGTTTTCAGATGTGCTGATATATTGTGAAAAAATACTCGAAACATTTCTAGTGTTTTCACTCATCCATTAACCCTACTTTGAATATTCATGATATGAGATGAGGTGTGAACACTCAGGTGAGAGAGGTCTGCTGTTCAGGTTCATCTCAGGGGAGTCTTTTTTTTTTTGTAAAATTTCACACATTCGAAGTTCGGTAATCCAACCAATGGTATGTCTGGAATTACCATGTCATTATCATATGAATGACAGGTTGCGTCATTTGGTCAGAAAAACAATACAGGTGTCCGAGTTATGTCACAGTCTTGTCTCTGCTTACTTAAGCTCCTCTCACAACAATATAAAAATATATTTTGATTCAAACTGTATATATTTGAAAAGTAGAAGCTTTAAAGTTCCTGAGGTTTGTTTAGTTTTGTTTCTAGGGTAAAATTTCAGAGTTATAGAAGTTTTTGCGGAATTTTGTTAATATGCTGCCAGCAGGAGAGCCACCTCAAAAGGGTTCAACTGATTAAAGGATGTTTTTGTTGTTTTTTTCAAGCTCACAGTAAATCACATTGACTAGGATGTGACACCTCAATTATAATTGTATCATAGTTAGTAGCTTAGAGTTAGGGTCATCTTGGTGATGTATTTTAACAGAACAGCTGGGCTGTTTTGGGGACTATTGAATTCTACTGTTTGTTAACAATGTTAGCATTGTTCTCAACTTAAAAAATATCACATTTGGCCTCTCAACATGTCTTTTGGCTGATTGACTACATTGGTGTCATTTGAAAACTGTAAATATGATTTAAATAGGATTGAAGCGAAGTGAAGAATGTATGTAATACATTGTTTAGATATATGAATAGCACAAGCAATTGTATAAAGGTTAGGCTGTACGAGTGATTGACAGTTGTCTTTATGTTATATTATGTTATTATTATTATTATTATTATTATTATTATTATTAAGTGCCTCCTAGCCAATTCAAGCTCCTGACAATCTTATGAATAGTATTTCTCCAGAATATATTATAAAGATAAATTAACTTGTAGTTACAGTTCCTGTTACTGTATCTTTAAATCTCTATATGTTCTCATGTATGTCTATGTTTTGTATGGTGTTGAAGGCCCTTAACAGCAGCTACAGTCAAATGATTCAAGAGAAAACAACATACATTGAAAACTCTGATGCTCTGCTTCTTCAAAAAGAGGAACAGCTA
This sequence comes from Crenuchus spilurus, assembly GCA_036984385.1. Lineage (NCBI taxonomy): Eukaryota > Metazoa > Chordata > Actinopteri > Characiformes > Crenuchidae > Crenuchus > Crenuchus spilurus. The sequence goes on along the minus strand of BRDA01010988.1, from coordinate 17,171 downwards.
AACCAAATGAAAGGGGACTTGTCAAAGTGAGTTAATGAAGATTTTGCGAACAGTTGAAGCGTCGTGCCATCATGTGGTCTCTTTTTAAGTTTCTGCTCGTTCTGTATACATGTTTGTGTGTTTGTGTCAGAGCTCAGGGGGAATTTGCACTCGCTCAGAAAGCCTGTCAAGACCTCAGTGAAAACCTGCAAAGAATTTCCTTGGAGAAGCAGGAGAGTGATTTGAAGACGTCTGCAGAGATAGATGATCTTTATCGCACCAAGAGGAACCTGGAGGAGAGGCTTATTGAGCTTATTAGGTATCCATTGTCTTCTGTAATTTGTACTCTCCCAATTATCAAGTCATGTTTTTCAGAGATAAGATGTTTCTCCAAAGACTTTTAAGCAAATGTTTTAAGCCTTCATTCCCCTTACTTTAAATGTCCTTAATGAAGTAGTAAGTAGTGTTTACATTGTCTTATGACACTATATGGACTACTGTTATGTAGCAAAATAACAAATACACATCATATTAAATCAGATAATCACATCAGATTGTCAGATAAAAACAGTAGTAGTGCCTCTTTGCTGAAGACTTTTGTCCATTTTTATAGGCCAAACCAGTGCTTCAGTACTTCAGAGCATGTGTGATGTTTAAACAGGGAATTATGACGTGTTATGCAGAAGTTTAATCTGTAGCTCTCTGGCGCTCCCTGCAGGGATAAAGATGCACTTTGGCAGAAGTCAGATGCTCTGGAGTTTGAACAGAAGCTGAGAGCTGAGGAACAGACGGATAAAGACTTGCCATACTGCGTAAGCTGCCACACACAGTTCAGCTGGTGGCTGCGCAGACACAACTGCAAGTGAGTACCGCCCCAGAACACACCCATAACATCAGGACTGACAAAGAAGTGGATAAAATTACATGTCAGTAGTTCTACTGCAGCTCCAAGCAGTGAACCATCATGAGTGAACCATCATGAGGGCTGAAATCTCAGTGCTACCCTGAGAACATCCACCTTATATCTTTGAATGCAAGCGCAGCAAATGTTTTAGTCTGATGAGGTGGAATTAAATCATGTGATGTTTTTCCATCAGCCTTTTCCACATTTTATCTTTAGAGACATATTAACTTATCTACCACTTCCTAGTGTTCCCTGGCCGGGGATCTGCCCAGGGATCAAACCAGCGACCTTCTGGTCACAAGACCTGATCCCTAACCACCAGGCTGCCTCAACTAAAAGCACACATCTTAACAGTATTATTAATACATTGATATTTATACCAAAATTAGTTGTATATCATTATTTTTTGGGAGAAACCAATCATTTCAATGCAAAATAGGATGTTCAACGCCCAAATATAGCCTGAATGGAAAGATTCATGTTTCATAACCACATTTTGCGATGACTGATACTGTGGGTTGTCAATCTAATCAGGCCCAATTATTGACTAGACAACTATACAGGGACACCACTAGTTATTGTTCAGCCTGTTAAACAATAATCATTGTACTAATAATTTTGTGTAATATTTTTAAATGTCTCTGGGACTATTTTCTGTTCTAACTTCTGATCAAACCTCAGAAAAACTAAATATCCTGTAAGTGCTGCATCTTGAAAATGTCTAGATATCTTGAGTCTTTGATTATAAGTTGTCTTTTAAAGTAGTTAGTGTAGTTCTAGTGTCTTACATTCTTTTCATGTCTCTGTATCAGGCTGTGTGGTCGCCCCTTTTGCTACTACTGCTGCAGTAATACAGTGAGCACCCAGCAGGGTGGCAGTAGAGAGCGCTGCTGTAAAGACTGCTACACTCAGCACAGTGCTGTGGTCGAGCGGCATCCTCAAGAGGAGCTGGGCAGTCCATCTCATCCACCTTACAGTCCCCTGGCATCCACTCCTACCAGAGCCAGCATGCCTAGTGTCACAGGTGAGAGCTCTTTTGAGTAACATTCCCTTTTGACCTGTCCTGTGTGTTCATCTGCATTCATTGTGTCCCATTTCTTAAAAGTGCAAACACATAGTTCACAAGTTCCTAAACACACTCTTTTCACTGCATTTGGTACATTCTATCAAGAAGTTAATAATAATGAGTCTGACTGCTGACCTTTTCATGAGCTCAGGTGTCATGTGTATATGTGCTCATGTATATACATATTTCTAAAACTTAACAAATGTGAGGTGACACTCTGTTTTCAGTGAGCCACTACACTGAATATTTATGAGATATGTGTGAAACACAGATGTCCTTTGTTCAGCTTCACCTCAGGTCTGAGGTCTTTGGTAAAAATACTACACATTCCACAGCCGGTAATCCAACCAATGGAATGTCCAGAATTACCATGTCATTATCAATTATTAATTCACAATTATGAATGACAGATCATGTCTTTTGGTGGAAAAATCTGTGCAGCTTGTCTGACTCACAGGTGTGTCTCTGCTTATTTAAGCTCCTCTCACAAGTATCTAAAATATATATTCAATTCAAGCTATATATATTTGAAAAGCAGACCATTTAAGGTTTCTGGGGTATGTTTAGTTTTGTTTCTAGGATTAGAGTTATATCATTGTTTTTTTTTGTAATTTTGTTAATATGCCGCCGATGGGAAAGCCGACTCCAGAGGGTTAAACTGCATTCTGTTAGATTGACCACTGCATGACATCCTTTAATCTTTTAACATTGACTTTCTGTACTTTTGACCATTTTTATTGATAACAGTAATATCATAAACAATATAAGTAAGACTTCTTTAAAAACATATGGTGAGAGGAAAGTATGTGATCAATTAATCTTGCAGTTTCAACCATCAAACATGTCTTGTCTGGAACATTTTGATTTTGCTATAATGAAGACTTTTATACTTCCTTTGTGCAGCTACAACATAATGTGAATTATACCTGCACACATAAAGAACTATGCAGAAAAGGCTTGTAACACTGTGTTCAGTTAGCTGTCAGACAGAGAAAAACTATTTCACAGAGAGACCACCTACTGTTCTCACTGCACATATTCCATGTGTTTCCAGTCAGGGAAAATGTGCCAGAAATGCAATATTCACTGGAAAACTGCTTACTGTGTTATATCTGTGATATGGGGCTAATTGGTTTTAAAGCCGTAATGAGCATGATGTGTTATCGCTGCCACACAGTGGCGCTGCAGTCCTCCCGGCCAGACGACGCAGTCTACGATATCATCACAGACGAGGAAGTGAACTACATCTACGATGGCGACTCACTGCCTTACACGACTGCTTTGACCCCAGGGAGTGGACAGCAAGGACTAGATGAGCTGTGAGTTATCCAGAAACACACAGTCTGTACACATGGATTGTCAAGCAAAACCTTTGCCTAAACTCCAAGTTTGCCTTTGTAATTTGTTGGGATTCAGTGATTATGACTATTTGCACTTATAACTGATTTGATTTGGATTTCTTTACAGCCAAACTGGCTAATGACTGATATTTAATAATCAGAATCAAAATGAGAATCTTTATTCGCCATTACCAGAGGTACAAGGAATGTTTCTTGGTGCAGGTGTCAACATTTAACATTTAAATAGAATGATAAAAATAAATCTAGACTATATTTAAACACAAAATACAATAAGAAACATTAAATAAAAAGTACAAGCAGAAGTCCAATAGGTTATATGCAATGTAGGTGGTACAATTGAGCAGCAATACAAAATGACCAGAAGTGTTTAAGTATGTTAAGGTGCATGTTAAAGTGCACTGTGTACTGACTGCAGTGTCTTTTTGGAGGACAGTAGTTATACAGATTATGTGATATAATGTGATATGATATAATAAAATGCAGGTACAGCCGTTTCAAAGTAGTTTAAAGTGGAGGGATGTGAGACGGATGCTTATTTAGGAGGGTAATGGCCTGGGGAAAGAAGCTGTGGAGGTGGCGGTTAGTCCAAGACTTTAGGGCTCTCACTTTTGGTTTCCGCGAAGATGGTAACCGCTGGAAGAGAGAGTGGCTGGGGTGTGAGGGGTCAGCCATGATCTTTGCCACCCTCTTCTTTCTAGAAGAACATTAACATTCTCATGTTGTGGTCTAAATGAATGCTAACACAATTCCAGTACATTTTATTAGCCAAAGTTACAGCATAAATGACATTATTTGCTCTTCAATTGAACATATTGTCTTTTAAAAGTTGCCTGTTTAAATAGCACTAATGAACATAAGTGATATTAAAACGAATAAGTGATATTAAAACGAATGCAGTCTAAGCTGGAAGGGGAGATTGCCCAAGAACAAACTGGATTTAGACCAAGAAGAGGCACTCGGGATCAGATCA
>BRDA01010987.1:13083-35583 GCA_036984385.1 Crenuchus spilurus | reverse complement strand
TTCTAAAATGCTTACATTTTCATACAAGGTACATACAAGGTTACCCAACATTCATTATCTTTTTTGTCTTATTTACATATCTTGCACATAGCATGTCAAAAATTAAAACCTAACATTCAAAACCTTAAATATAGTATAAAACACACTGTAAAACGCACACATTACTGAATGTACTGGTCATTTAAATAAAATACAGTAATAGACTAACCATAGCTGATTCCAATCCCAGGTGCTGTCAGTTACATGGACACATAAAAAGGGATTTGTTTGGACGGAGTTTGGTCAGTGTGGGCACAGGAGCAGAGAGAGTGAGATTAAGATGAATCAATTTGCCAATGTGATTTTCACACAACGGAATTTGACCTCTGCATTTAACCCATTTGTGCAGTGAAACACACACACACACACACACACACACACCACACACACACACACACACACACACACACACAAAACACACACACACTAGTTTGTGCCCGAAGTGGTGGGCAGCCCTTATCCACTGGAACCTGGGGAGCAGTTAGGGGGTTTGGTGCCTTGCTCAAGGGCACTTATTTCATGTCCTGTCTGAGGATTGAACCAGCAACCTTTTTCACAAGACCAGATCCTTACCACTAGGCCATGGCTGCCACCAAAGAGAGAGGAAAGAAAAATCATGTCATGGTCTTGATCATGGACAAGGAAGTGGAATAGTTGCAGGCCCATAGCCAGCTTCTGTTATGGGGGGGTGGTGCTTTTTGTAAGAAAGTAGACCTGTTTTGGGGAAAAGCGAGGCTCGAAGGGCCGAAGCCAGTGAGGCCGGGGTACTGAAGCTGAAGCCTTTTTAGATAGTCTCAGGTGCATTTTGGGCATTTTAGAGGGGTAATTCTTCATTATATTCCATGTAGGACAAACTCTAATTTAAAGACTTATAATATGACAAATGGCAATAATATACAACATAAAACAAAATTTGTCCATGTTTGATCAATTTTGTTGAGTAGCCTTATATTATCCCCTTAATAATTCACATTCACACCGAGTTGATCATTTAAAGGGGTCCAGGTGCAATGCTCTGGTTGGGGCCCAAGGGGCACACCTCCAGGGAACAGAGAAAAATTAGCATTTTTGGAAGTGAAAAATGCAGATTTATTGGTTTTTGCCCATTTAGGTTCATCATAAGAACTTAAAGAAATATTTGAGATATTATAATTAGGTTTATTACAACTGTACATGTACCTAATGAGATATACTGGTTAACATACGACTTTGCCTGTACAACATTGGTTAGGGTGGACCTTTTTGGCTCTGTGGGGGGGTGCAAATGCACCCCACACACCCCCTTTGACTACGGGCCTGAGTTGGGTCAGTGCAAGTGAGAGGAGTAAGAATATGTGGTGATGTTCAACGAAGGGTAAAAACTACTGTCACTGATGAAATTAGAGCCACCATCACAGACAATGTGACAAACCAGATCTATCACTGAGAGAGGCTGGTGACAGAGTGCAGCCTAACCTCAGTCGTCCCACTGCTAATACATATGTTGGTTTTTTGTTTTCTTTTTTACTGTAAAGGAAGTAATATATCAATATTATTGACAATATACAATTTCCTCTACTTATCAGTACAAAACGGTAGCAGCACTGTCACATCATGGAGCACTCTATTGAGTTTCACCTCTTGGAATTCTATATTCTTTGATAACGTTTGACATCCCATTGACATCTCACAATTTCCATCTTTTGTTAAAACCTTTTTTTACACAGCCTCAAAATTAGCCCTGGGCCATGTTAAATTACTGCTCAACTAAAGAATGAAACATTACATGGATGATACTTTGCTTTACCTTAATTAACAGTAGGCTAGTATAGATTGGTATTCTTGGATGATGATTAATTGTTTGCAATATCTGATTCCTCCCCAGACACAATGGACATTAGGAGATTCTTTACAAAAAAGTGGAAAGTAAATCAGAATTTCCCCACAGGACAGTTTTTACTGTGGACAGTTATTGCAGTTAGCTGGCTAGTCAATGATAAGTTATACATCAGCTAGCTTAAAGTTAGCTATCACTCCACCAATCCAGTGATGACATTAAACCTATCATTTAGCTGTTTTCAAAATCATATTGTAATGTCAAGAATCAGGCCCAGTGTACTCTGACTTATTTCAGGTGGCAATTGAAAACTAAACAATGCTTAGTCCATCTCTCTTGACATAGGAGGCTGATACTGAGAGTGAGTCAGAGGCAGTGAGTCAGAGGCAGGACATTGGAGAGAGTTCTGTTGCTGAGGTGAGTGATGAAGGGTGCTAGTAGTTGTGAATAAAATCTTAAATGTAAACTCAAATCAGTATTTATTTTGAGTGTATTCTAGTCAGTTGTGTAAACTTCATGAATGACATTACTTATTTAAAGGCATCATCTAGAGCAGCTTAAATTAAACTTTATTTTATTTTGGCCAGTATAAAAAAACAAGCTTATTTAATTTTAACTTTCATTTCTAGGAGTAAAATAAAAAAAATCAGTGTATGTGGACTGAATAGTGGAAAAGACAACAATGGGAGAATGGAGATGGATATTATTGTAAAAGGGGGATAAAAGTTATGAATTGGTAGAATTTGTGGTGCCACCATGGTGGGAAGAAATCTTATATTAATTATGCAGGTTGACAAAACTGACAAAGTTATTTTTTGTGTCACCATTGCTTGGCAAAGTGTAATTGATGCCATATCATTTTTTGTTATGAGTAGGCTTAATACCACCCCTGGACAGATGAGACCAAAATAAGACTTTTTGTTTAAATGAAAAGTGTTATGTTTGGAGAAAGAAAAACACTGCATTCCAGCATAAGAACCATTTCTATCTGTGAAACATGGTGGTGGTGGTGGTGGTGGTATCATGGTTTGGGCCTATTTTCATCTGGGCCAGGACAGCTTGCCAACATTGATGGAACAATGAATTCTAAATTATATCAGAGAATTCTAAAGGAAATGTCAGGACATCTGTCCATGAACTGAATCTCAAGAGAAGGTGAGTCATGCAGCAAGACAATGACCCTAAGCACACAAGTCGTTCTACCAAAGAATGGTTATAGAGGAGTTACCGGAAACGTTTCATTGCAGTGATTGCTGCAAAGGGGGTCACACCAGATACTTAATGCAGAGGTTCACATGCTACATACAAACATGTCATACTGGATTAATTTCCTCAATTAATAAATGTCCAAGTATAATATGTTTGTCTCATTTGTTTAACTGGGTTCTCTTCATATACTTTTAGGAATTGTGTGAAAATATGATTATGTTTTAGGTCATATTTATGCAGAAAAATAGAAAATTCTAAAGGGTTCATAAACATTTCAAGCACTACTGTGTATTAACTTTAACTTTAGAGCTTACATTTGCCTGATTTATATTTATTATATCAACTCAAATATAGCATTTACTGCGAGGCTGTCATAGAATCTTATTTTGTTTACTCAACAGTTTCATGCAGTGCATGAATATTGCACTGCATGGAATTGTTGTATACTCACTGTGTAGACATTATGTTGCAGACATTTGAGTAAAAAATACAAATGTAGTGGATTACAGTAAAAATGAACAGACTTATGAGAATACAATGGATGTTATAATGTCTGTTTGCTGGGAGAGAGTAAAGTATTATATGTAATACTATTTCTGTAAAGCCTTCAGCTTTTTGACAGTGGATGTGCTGTGATTGACTTTATGTTCCTCTTGAACAGAGACTCTTTGTTGGTGTTTTAAAAGAATGACTGGATACTAAACCAGGTTTGCTGTGTTTTATGAGTTAGTGTATGTAGAGAAAGCTTTGTTTGTGTTGTGAAATGCAGAGTTGGTATTAGTTAATAAATTGTTTTTGAACAGGAAATTAACTGGTTATTTTTATGAGGTAGATGTGTTGCTGTGTTTGGAGATTTGAAAAAGTATCTTAAGTATTGGTAAACTGATATTATTATTATTATTATTATTATTATTATTATTATTATTATTATTATTATTATTATCTTCAGGCCTCTTCAGCATAATTATTTGTGGTCATAGTTCATAAAGAACATCTCTGTGTTCTTGTGAGCCCTGCTGGTAAAGCTGAAATGAGCTACTTCTTTATACATTTATGATCAGTTTAGTTAGTTCTCAAAGTGTTTTCATGTGTTTGACAACAATTTGCTGACTCGCTTGCAGATTTTCTGAAATGTGAGTTTAAATAAATATAGAATATTTATTCAGGCTGTTACCTCTGTGGGTGATCCCCAGCCACAACTGGACCCGGTATCTGTGGACACCATGACGACTGCTCATAGGAATGCTGGGGTTTTGGGTGAGGTGAGCATGCTCACTGGGGCCCAAAGCTCCAGATTTAAACAGATGGCCAGTTAGGTTTGTAGTGTGAGTTTAGCAAATTGTTTCTTTTACATATATATCCAATCTATTCCAAATGCTTAATTTAATTTAATTTAATTTATTAGATCTGTCTAATATAATCAAACTTTAATTTATAAAATATGAACAAAAGGGAATGTATTAATTGTGATTAGACATCAGATATGAAATGTCTTGTTTGATGATTAGAAATGAAAATGCTCTGCTTAAGTTTTTGTTTAAGTCAAGTTGAGCAGTTTTTAGTCCATGGTAAATTTCACTGAAATTGAAAAATGCACTAAACATTTTAATCAAATCTAATCTAGTCTAATCTAATTTAATGTAATCAACTCTAATAAAATCTAATCTAATCTACAGTGACTCTACAGTGACTGATTCAACTAATCAGTGTGTCCAGGAATTGGATTTCTTGGCATTGTACCTGATTTGGATGTTGGCTAAATACAAGCAATGTCTGGTGGCATATAAAAACCTTGACACTTGGTCATTCTTCAAGGTTTGATCTGTTGGAGAAATTAAAATGAGGTCAATGTCATTGTCTGTGGACAGGTTTATATAAATATTATGAAGTTTATTTGGAATACTCTAGCTAGCTAGGCCTGCTTTGTCGGTAACTAACATTTGATAAAATGTATTTAATGTATTTCTACTCTTTGTTTGTATTTAAGATATGAAAATTGACTTCTGTATTGGTTGCTGTCTTATGGAAGTCATGGTTACTGAATAGGTAGTTATGAAATTCTGGACTAATTGTGCTTATACATAACACTATGATGACCCCTGGGATGCCTATTGATGTTAAATATTGTAGGATGATGTCATGCAATCTCAAGTCATAATGTAACCACTGTCTCATCATTTACATGATCAGGGGGATTCGTTTTTGGGTCGAGTGACTCACCTCCGCTGCCATACGTGTGATTGGGGGATTTCTGCAAGTCAAACTTCACAAATGCATAACAGTAACATAATAGAGTCTGAAAGTGTCAAGCCATCTTATCAAAATAACATGTTGCAATTCAAATCACACTGAGCTTAAGAAAGAAACCAGAAGCTGACAAATATACCAGAGCAGCAAATATGCTGAACCTCATAAAGAAAGAATGAACTGTTAGTGTTCACTTCAGCACTGTCCTACACAAAAAATGATTAGAAAAGTGACTGTTTACCATCAACAAACCACATTTTAAACTGAAAAAAGATTTACATTGAAAAATTCCCAACATAACCAAGCTTGGGATCTTCTTTTTCTGGAAATTCCTAAAATGCAGAAACCATATTTACATATTTTTCCGATTGCCTCAGATGTTGTTGATCAGCCACGATATGTTTGGAGTCCAAATTTTAGCTTTCTTAGAGCTTGTAAAAGCTTGTTGTCCTTTAGAACTTCAGCTACCATTGCTAACAAGCACTAGACCTCAATAATCACTTTAGTAGCCCAGCAGTTTCTGTAAAAATATCACCAGAACATCTCTGAATTAAGTCACTCAGAGCTCATTCAGATGTTAATTAAGGTGTCTCAAATTTCTTATCATCACTAAAACTGATTCTAGATCAGCATTTCTTTCTGTAAGTGGATGCAACATTTTGCTACATGAGTAAAGCTCACAGTAAATTATGCTGTGTCCTAATATATGTAAATATAAATATGTAAACATCTTAATCTCCTTGTAACTACTGGTTCCAGATTTTGAATTCTTCCCGTAAAGTTGTCTTGAAATTACTCACCTTGTCCTTTTACATTGAAAACGTTCATGTCCTTATAAAGCCTTTAATATATATTTTTGGAACCATAATTAACATTTAAGGGGTCATTTACATGGTTTGTAACTTGTTGAGATGTACCTTCTTCTTACTGTGTTAAATTAATGTCACTGAGTTAAGATCTTAACCTTGATGTTCTCACATCAAATGAAATGACTCAAACTTGGGGAAATTGAACTTGTCTTTTGGTTTTGCAGTGTGACAGGGTCAAGAAGGGATGATGAATTACCCTGAGAGCTCTCTGACATCCTGACAAGAGACCTTCAGTGTCAGTCATTTGAAGGATTGGTCATGGAGCATGGCACACTGTAATAGTCTGCAATCAGTCTTTTGATGTCAAGTCTCATATCTGTGAAATAGACTCTTCTACAATAAGAAGCTTAATTCAGAAGAGAATTCATCTAATCTAACCATGACTGTAACCAGTGGCTGAGCTATGGGGGTATAACTCCATGGTGGGCAAATTAGACAGGAATACTGAATGATTTGTTCAAAACGATTCTTTGTTATTATTGGCAGACTTTGCATTCTGCTGTTGCTCTTTTTCCTCAACTGAGATGTTCTTATTTATCAGTCATTTTCATGGTCACATTTTGGTAACTGGAGCTTAATCCTAACTCACAGAGATAAATGGTAATGGACCATGATTGGGTCAGCTTTTCCGATCACTGGGGTGGTGTTCCTCAAGGTTACATCTTTGGCCCATTTTAGTTTGTGGGCAGTGAGTGGATAATACCTGCTCTGAGGTCTTGTTGGAATCCTGATCATTGATGACCATGGTGAAGAAAGTATACAGAGAAACAGATGTGCTACAGTCTGTAATTGTAGAACTACAAAGTATTGTATGGTCAGTTGAGCACCATGAATGTAGATATAAGGAAGTGGCTGATATACATGACCAATATGATATCAGTAGTTCTCCTGCATTAATATTGCAAATATGGACAATCTATATATGATGCTGCACGAGGATGATCACTATATAAATACTGGTGGGTGTGAGACAGGATAGATTGAGAAGAGCAGCACAGTAAATATCTCGTATGATGTGTGTAAAGCAGATGTTAATGATAAAGTGTATATTTGGGCACAGAGGTCATATTTTGAAGGAAGTAGCCGAATTTGCAGGTATATGGAAATATACAGTCATACAGGTCTACCAACAGTGGTAGCTTGTTGAATGAATATCTCTTCACTTATAGACAAGAATTATTAATAGAAGTCAACACAGGTCCTTCACAACCAGTTTCTGAAAGAACTCTCCACAGAGACCTGCAGACCATCAACATAAGGAGCAGAGTGGAGCAAGAGACCTTCAGCCTTGTGTGCTGTTGACCACAGTTCTGAGAAGAATGTCCTGTAGACTGGTATTTTTAACCACTACTGGTAGACCTGTATGACCATATGCTTCCATACACCTGCAAATTCAGCTACTTCCTTCACACCATGGCCTTTGGCACCCAAATGACATCACTCCTTTTAGAGAATCATTAGCATCTGTTTTCTGACTCATTTTCCACACATTGAATGAGACATTCACTGCACTGTACACCTCTTCTCATTTTATGAATCATGTCAACACACCCTGCAGGTATTTATAGCTTGATCATCCTTGTGCAGTGCCATCTGCAGGAGCCTGAAGTTACTACCACCTTAAACAGGAAATGTGAGCAATTTTTTGTCTGTTGAGCTTACAATATATAACAAATAAACATGCAGGACAAAAAAGAGGGAAAACTACAACCTAAACACAAATTATGTCAGTAATTTCCAATGAATTCCTAATAAATATAATTGAGTTTTCTGAAGCTGGTCATTAAGAGTCGTTAAATGGTCTTTTGGCAAAGCTTTAAGACGAGCTAAAGAAAAGTAAAAAACCCAGAAGTATTCTGAATGCTGTACTGATCAATATAGGCATCAGAGGATCTCATATTGCCTCTTGGAGATCTGCCACCTGTGAGAGAGAGAGCACAAACCACACTTTGCATGCTAATTTAATAACTGCACAGCAATCTTTTCTTTCAGCTTTTTAATATTCTGTCTTCTCCTCAGACAGCAACAAGGAAGAGCATCATCTCTGGTGGGGTGTGTTGTCTTCAGGTTTGACTCTACTGGCAGACTTCATCTTACTGTTTGCAAACACTTCATAGTCATGGTGACAGCTTTACACAGGGCATACCAACATAATAGTCACATACTTTAGTGCTATATTAAGTGTACAGCTGTTTGAATGAATGCCATTCTGAAATAATCTCTGGAGAAATCACTCCAGATGTCTCAATCCCAATATCTAACATGAGCCCCACTGAAAACCTAAGGAGATCAAGGATGGTCTACAAGTAATTAAAACAAAGCTAAGTTGCATGAACTTCCAATAAATTATATGTTTTGTATTGTATACTGAGTACATGTTATCTTTTCAATATTTGAGGTCTGAAAACACATTTATTTGTTATTTGCTAATAAATATGTTTTAAATGAAAATATTGTTAATTGAAATTTGGTGAAAATGTTGCCAGTAATTTAAAGAATAAAACAAAAATGATCATTTTACTCAAACACAAACATATAAAGAGAAAAAAAACAAGATAAACGGATCATTTCTGAGCTGTATTTACACCCAGTGAAAGAGCAGCAACAACTCCACGTTTGGACATCTTGAGAAAGATTGACAGCAGCTAACCACGCCCTGTCTTGGGAATCTGGGTTTGTTACTAGGAGTACACGATGCTTCTCAGCCAATCACATCTAGGCCTTGTGATGTGGGCGTGTCCCCGAGGACAGCCGCATGGCAAATTGTATGAATGACCAGGAGATTGTAATGATTGTCCAATCAGGAAGCGAACGTAGGCTTTCTGCCAATCAGGTAGAGAGCTGCCGATCTGCCGGGCAGTTACCGGGTTGCTGTTACTGCCTCGCTCTGAGCGGGGTCTGCTGCGATTGGCCGAAAGTGACGAGCACCTCGCTCTTAACAGGCTGATTCAGCAGAAGCCGTTGCTAGGGGGCCGGGCCAATCAGAGCGAGACGCGAGACGGCTCGCTCGGTTTCTAGGCAGGATTCACGTGCTGAGATGCTTTGGCGGGAGAGGGAGAGCTGGCGGGAAGTGAAGTTGGAGCATGTGATGATCATATTTGCGTGTGCGTGTTTTTAAATCTTTGTGGGTCCCCAGACTGTTGAGATATGTGGACGATGGCTCTAGTGTGTTTATTTATTTGTAGCTCAACAGTGCAGTATAAGTGGAAAAAGAGTAAAGAGGTGAAAGCTGATTCATATTTTAGTTCGTTTAGTTTTAAAAGGTCATGGAAACTATGTGCCTTTTTTTAAGGAAACAATACCTTTTTTTACAGTTTGTAGTAGTTTCATATTTGCTTGAATTTTTTTTTGCTTCTGTTAAAAGTAAGTGGAACATCTCGTATAGAAACACCCCACAAAGACATGAATACGAGCATGTGTGTCAGAGAGACCATGCTTGTTTGTGTACTTGGCTCTTCCTCTTGTTAGATCTTTCTGATGCAACATGCAGTGGTGTGTTGGGGGGTGGGGGGTTGCGTCTCCTGGGCTGCTTGTTTTGGTTTTCTTCTGCCTTTTTTATTATTTTTTTACAGATCTTTGCAGGAGCCAATGATGGGGCTGTTGCCACGGAAGCAGTGCCAGAGTTTGTTTTGCCTCCACTCACATCCCTTGTTCCTACCCATCCTCAGTTACCGTAGAAACAGAGTCACTCTGAGTCTATTTCAATCTGTCCTCTTGCTTTGGTCTCTCTCTCCACCCCCCCCTCTCTCAGCCTCCACCGAAATCATCACAACACTGCACTTTCTGCCAAAGTGACACTTCTGCCAGCGCTTGATCCTCATGTTGCCGAGTTAACTTGCGGAGAGAAACCAACAAACATTCCCAAGCTTCAATCTGGCCGAGATTAGAGCCTATCACAATTCAAATCTGATGTTTTCTTTGCGCACAACTACATGTATTTACTGTAACAGTACAGTTAGCAATGCTAAGGTTGCTAATGTTTGAAGGCTAGTAACCACTAATTAACATCATGGCAGGAGACACTGCATTTACTGACATTAAGTCAAGTTCATTGTAACTTATTGGCTTACTAGATGTTAGCATAACCAAAACAAAGTACAATTGATCATAACAATCTCTGATTCTTGACTTGCTTGTTAGCTACAATAACCTAAAGAAGTAATTTTACGGGTCAAACAATTATTGGCTTGGAACACTGCTCAAAACAGTGTTCTCCTTAGAAAAGCCAACCATACCAAAACAGGGAGGGGGAGGAAAAGAGTGAGAACAGAGAACAGAGAGAGGGAAAGTACAGAAATGCTGGCTATCAGGAAAAAGATGATGTCATCACAAAAAGTGTTGGGAAGAAGAACACAATGTGCACACCGCTCAGGTAAAGAAGGTCTGTAGATCCTACAAGCTTGCTGAGCTCTGCTGTAGAGATTAAGCAATCCTGAGGAAGAATATGGAGAAAGCTGACAGCTGACAGGCATGAAATTGGCACAGTGTAGTGAGGAATTCATTACAAACATTCCGGAGCATCTTCACGCCTGAAGTGCACACCACAGCCATTCTGATCTAACACAGCATTGACACCGATCTTTACAAAATCCAGCACTGTTTATCCACTCTTTCTCTTGTGCGGAGAAAGAGAAAAGTGCTCCCAGCATATTTTAAGCAGAAAAGAAAGAAGAATGGAGCGTTTCAAGGAGGGTGTCAAATCTGTTTTTCAGAATGTGTGTTCCATAGTCTTCATGGTTGCAGAGATGATGCCAGCTTTCTTTCTTTCTGCCAAAAATCGCATTTGCATTCGCATATAATTTGGAAATGTACCACATTTACAATTAAATGCTCTTCACACTTTAGAGCTGCAGCTGCTGTGCCATCAAGTAAACCCAGATAAGCTTTACTTGGAGAGTTCCTCCAAGTGTTGAATCTACTTTGGGGCTGTTTAGCTGTTTGTTCTGCAGAACTTTTGTCCTTTTGAAATGACTTTGTTCTGTACTTGTAGGTCAAAGGTCATATCAATTATTTTGACAGGTATGGTAAATCAAATGGTGTAGGCTGCTTTCCAGAATTAATGCTGCAGTCTAGATAGGCAAGACCACTATTTCTTAGAAGGTTGTCCCAAACTGAAGGATCCTTCAAATACAGCCAAATCTGCATTGTGCCAGTTTTAAACGAAACAACGGAAGTATCCTTCACCCTCTGTTAACATACAGAATCTTTTGCATGCAGTTCTAACCTGGTGGAAGTTCAGGAGTTGTCAGGAGTTCATGGCATTTTTTACATTGGTGATGTCTCACACAGGAATGTTTATATCTTTACATTTCAATGAGAACAATGCACTAATGAATAATTGACACAAATGTGTGAAAAATACCAGACTGTGGTCTTCTCAGTGGTTCTATATGGATGTGAAAGCTGGACAGTGGCAGTAGAACAGGAACTTGGAGAAGATTTTTAAGAGAACTTTGGACAGCTAAGTGAAAAATAAATGCTCAACCAAACTCACCTTTCACTGGAAGCCCAGATAGCCAAACTGAAGATCTCGTATTTTGGACACTAAATTATTAAATTATTATTATGAAAAGAACCAGTTCACTTGAGAAGAAAGTTATGCTGGAAAGGATTGAAGGTAAAAGAGGAAGAGTACCAGGAACAAGATGGATGGATACAATTGTAGAAATCATTAACAAACCAATAAAACAACTTCTAATTCATAGAAGATACTGAATACTTCATAGTAAATACTCGATAACAAGTCTTATTTAAAAATAGTAAATTATATATAAAAGTTTTATAAAGAATGTTCAGAGTCGGTATAAATGGGCCATGTGAGGTAGTGCTCTTGGTAAATATCCTTATGTACAACAAAAGCTTGCGAAGATTCTGTTATATTTCTGTGATTATTAGGTTGGCCAGAAGGAAATGTGCTTTCCCTTCCTCAAAATAGCCCAGAGTTCACTCCAGAGTCTAGTCTTCAGTACTGTCTCCACTGTGCAGCAAAATTAAAGTCTACTTTAGATACAGTTAACATTACACTGGGATTAAGAACTTCATATAGAGATTATCTTTAGTGCAACTGGAGTTATTTTATCAGGGGGATCTCTGTAATGAGTCAAGACTGAATGAATAGTAGCCATAGCCATGAAGTGACCACAGGTGGGGGACTCACCGGGAGGATTCTCTCCTCTTAACATTAGTTGAGTATGCCTGCAAGCATACAAGCTAACGCTGGCATTACCTTGCGAGTCAGAGATGTGAATAGTTTTATGGTCATAGATTGTTATGATAATAAATGTCCCATCAGCAATGGTAGAATTCTTTTATTTATATATTGTTAATTTATATATCATATTGTATTTTTGGAGGGGGCATTTTAAGCCTATTTGAATATTGATATATTGATAATACACCAGTATGTATTTTGATTATGACCAAAAATGACTGGATGGTCTGAATTATGACCATACAAATTATGCTAATGCTATTTAATTTCAGAGCTTTGGTTTGGTACAACTATGACCAGAAGAGTATTAAAAGAGGTGATAACAACAGTCTGTTCACATTGATCATTGTGGTTTGAGTTTATATTACATCTAGCTACCTAACTTGTGTCCATTTAAAGTGCAGTAGCTTTAGCTTAAAGCAGAATTGGGCTTTGTGCTGTACATAACTACAAAAGATCTAGTGAGCTTGATTAAATTTTGCCCATTCATTTTTTCCTCATATCACCGTAATAACATGGCACCAAAAGAATGACCACACCACTTTAGTGGACTCTAGAACCCCAGAGGAGCACCTGTACAAGACTCCCCCACATACATGTAATCCCATTAACCCTTATAATCAATGCATTGTCATTAGCCTCTTCCATGTATGCTGTAACATTTGTGTACACAGTCGTGTGGAACAGTTATGTTGACTATCTGATAATGGTATTAGGCCTCTTCTCCCTAATGTAACTCACATCAAAAGATGAGCTAATTATCAAGCTATTCACTCAGTTCACCAACTAATTATCAAACACATCACATGTTAAAAGCAAGAGGAGAGAATGGCAGATGGCTGGAAGAAAAACAAACAAAGAAGGGACCCTTAAAGGGCCCATATCATCAAAACCAAGAGTGATACGGTATATAAACTGACCAGTCCACTCCCTCCTGCATACAGTCCATATATGGAAACTAAACTGCAACAACAATCTGCCAAGTCACCGTTTTTGTGATTCCACAGACATCAGCACAATATGCCTGTTCGCTGGTGGGTCAAAATGACATAATCTAGGTCATGTTCAGTATCAAAACTCTTCCGGGTTGTTTCCAGGATGAACTACATGTTTCTTTGTGGTTGATGGTTGTGTTAGCAGTGTCAATCAGCAATGATGTGTGTATAAACCCCGCCCTGTACACAATGGATTCAAAGTAAATAAGGTACTCTGAAGACACAAAGTCCTCTACAAATGCCATTCCTGTCAACATTAAGATGTGTAAAAGATTTTACCAGTTATGGGTAAAATATTGGCAAATATCAGTCGGCAGGAGTGTTCACCTGGGGCCAGTGGGTCAGTCCAGAACGAGAGCATACAAACTTTACTTTCACTTTCAAAACATTCAGGTTTGTTTACTGAGCCCGGCCTCTGGATTGGGTTGTCAAGTGTACTTCATGTCCTACAAACTGAGAACAGCCTTTTGATTTGTATCACTGTGAATTTAAGAGATTAGTGGAATAAATTTCCAGTAGAGAACCTGGGAAACAGTGGGAAGAAGACTTCTGCAAAATTGAGAGTGTTGGCAGGTATGAATTTCAGCTCTGCTACAAAGACAATGACTGTAATTTTGAGATTAGTCCTCAATCAGATAGCAAACGTTTCTTGGCCATATGGCCCAATTACAGCACCTACTGGTCAGTTATGGTAATGAGGAGTTTGTGGGTAAAAACTAGCCTGGCTCCAGATGTCATGTTTATGGTTTACTTGGTGTTTGAACTGAAGGTCACCTGTGGCCCAAATAACAACTTACCATTTGAAATGTTTGAACAGCACTTCTCTTATCATACTTAAGTTATTCTCAAGTTAGTCAAGTCAAGTCAATTTATTTGTATAGCACATTTAAAAGACATTAAGTGCCGACCAAAGTGCTGAACAATATTTGCAATAAGACACTCCTGAAAGTATAAAACATTTAAATACAAAATATAAACTATATAAATATAAACATATAAGTAAAAATGAGAAGGCCATAACATTTACAATAAAATATACATAAAGCACATCATGATATATTAAATAGCTTATTACCATAACAGATGGCTAATAACAAGCTGCTAAGGATTCAAAGGCCTGTAAGAATAAGTATGTTTTTAAATTGTTTTTAAAAACATCTACTGTAGCTGATTCCTTTATAAAAAGTAGAAGGTTGTTCCATAGTTTTGGAGCTGCTACCGAAAAGGCCCAGTCACCTTTGAACTTTAACAGAGATCGCGGAATGTCTAAAGTCCACTGGTTAGAAGAACGCAGAAGAGTAGAGCGAGAGTGAAGGAGATTGGAGATGTAGGTAGGAGCTAAGCCATGAAGAGCTTTAAAAACAAACAATAAAACTTTAAATTCTACCCTGAATTTTACTGGGAGCCAATGTAGTGATGCCAGCACAGGGGTGATATGGTCTCTTTTTTTAGTACCGGTCAGGAGACATGCAGCTGCGTTTTGCACCAGCTGGAGATGTGAGAGGCTCGACTGACAAATACCCAAATAGAGAGCATTGCAGTAATCCAGATGTGACAAAATAAAAATCAGATCCTTGAAACCTAAAATGTTTTTTAAGCTTAGCTATATTCCTGAGCTGATAAAAACTTCCTCTAACCACTGAACTGATTTGTTTTTGGAAGTTTAGGTTAGTGTCAAAGATGAAGCCCAGGTTTTTGACATGCTCATGCAGGTTGGGTTTTAAAGAGCCCAGATCATTGGCGATCACTCTAGCTGAGTCAGGATTACCAACGATAATAATGTCAGGTTTTTCTTTGTTTAATCTGAGTAAATTCTTGGACATCCAGCATTCAACATCATTCAAACAATCCAACAAGTGATTTGTGGAACAATTTTTGTTTAAATTGAGTGGAAGGTAGACCTGTGTGTCATCTGCATAGCAGGTTGTTAGGGCTGAGTTCTGACACCCAGATTTGGACAAAGTCATCGTCATCTTGCAATGGTATTGTTTGGGTATTTATGGTAGTAAGTGGGCCAGAATTGTCATTCTCATTCATTTGTTTGTAATTAAGGGCAGAATCTCAGATGATGACCAGACATAAAATTAATGTACAACTGAAGAAAATTTAGTGTATGTGTTTCTATATTTAAATATATTCTTCAAAGGAACAATATAACTTACATGTGACTTAAAGCTGTGTGCTCACATGGGATGTTCCAGGTTAAACTGTCCAGTTTGACTCCTCTCTGTTCAGTTCCTCCCCCACCTGCAACCTCACTGACCATCAAGAGGGTGTGGTGCAGTTCATTGCCAGCAAGCCTAATTGCATATACCTACCTAGGTCCACCCCATTCACGCTGAAATGTTGCAGTCATTTATGGCAATTATGAGTAGGCCAACACTGATCTGGCTGTAGCTAATATATTTAATTTTTGTCCTGGCATTTAAACTTTGGGTCACACGTGGCCCAAATACAACCTACCACATGAAAGGTTTGAACACTGTTTCTATTTTGGGCCAAAACTGACCCAGATATAGTCAGCCAATTGTATTTTTCCAGAGTTCTGGTCAGGGATGGTACAAGGGTTTTTTGTCAATAGCCCTCGGTCTTATAGCCAACCTTGAACAACCACAGTAGTAGTAAACAAGTGTTCCAGAATAGGGTCATCAATACCTAAATAGCCAAAATCTATTTAAAAAAATAAGTTCTTCTTTGCAGCATTAGCTCTCAGCTCCAGTATAAACTAAAGAACTTCAAGCATGTTTTGGCTGAGGTAGGTGGAGAATATGTAAATATGATTTTGGGCAGATCACTCCTTTAAAAATGTTCAAAAGTAATAATAATAATAATAATAATTTTCTTCAAAAAGAATAATTATTCACCATTTGTTTGTTTATGATCATGAATGGGTTAAACCTGGGAGTGGGTCACTCTGGCTTGACCCTTGGCTTGGTTTTTGAACACGCTTCTAAATAAATTAACATATCACATGACGTGTGGCAGGGGGTGGGCGTGGCCTGCGCTGAACTCGTGTCCAGGCAAAACAAGCTGAGCTCCAACCAGACAAGTTAAAGCTCTGTGGAGGGAAGAGTGGTGGTGCTCAACATTACCCCTCAAACTGGACATAATAGTGGACATTACTGGCCTAACACCACCCAGAGACTTTAAGGGAACACAAAAAAGAGGAAATAAGACAAAACAATCTGGCGGTAAGTCTGCTGTTGCTGTTTGTGATATTTTTGTCATTTCCACCTTAAATGGCAGCAGTTTGTATAGAGAGCCCGGAGCGCATGTGTCAACCTGCAGTACTGTTTAAGGTGGAACGGAGAAATTAATCGGATAATCTCGTTCTCCGTTTGTTTACATCAGAAATAACAGAAAAGGTCTGATAAGTCATCAGTGAAGTGGAAAGCAGCGATTCCGTATTTGTAAACGTTATAATTTTAGTTTATATAAAATAGTGGCAACATGCTGGTTGGGAGATCAGATAAAATTAGATATTACTTTATTTGTTGATGTTGTATTGATAGATTAGATATAATCAGACGTTTTATTTGTAGATTAGACATAAGACGTTGCTTTATTTGTAGATTAGGCATTATCAGGTATTGCTTTATTTGTAGATTAGACATAAATAGACATTGCTTTATTTGTAGATTAGGCATAATTAGACATTACTTTGTAGATTAGGCATAATTAGGTATTGCTTTATTTGTAGATTACACATTATCAGGTATTGCTTTATTTGTAGGTTAGACATGATCAGGTATTGCTTTATTTGTAGATTAAACATAATCAGACATTGTTTTATTTGTAGATTAGACATAATGAGACATTGTTTTATTTGTAGATTAGACATAATCAGACATTGCTTTATTTGTAGATTAGACATAATCAGACATTCTGTTATTTGTAGATTAGACATAATCAGACATTGCTTTATTTGTAGGTTAAACATAATGAGACATTGTTTTATTTGTAGATTAGACATAATTAGACATTGCTTTATTTGTAGATTCGACCTGATCAGGTATTGCTTTATTTGTAGATTAGACATAAATAGACATTACGTTATTTGAATATTAATCATACATTGCCTTATTTGTAGATTAGACACAATCAGACGTTTATTTATTTGTAGATTAGACATAATCAGACGTTTATTTATTTGTAGATTAGACAATCAGATGTTGTTTTATTTGTAGATTAGACAATCAGATGTTGTTTTATTTGTAGATTAGACATAATCAGATGTTGAATTATTTGTAGTTTAGACATAATCAGATGTTGCTTTATTTGTAGTTTAGACATAATCAGATGTTGCTTTATTTGTAGTTTAGAGATAATCAGACGTTACTTTGTTTGTAGATTAGGCATAATCAGGTATTGCTTTATTTGTAGATTAGACATTATCAGGTATTGCTTTATTTGTACATTAGACATAATCAGAAGTTGCTTTATTTGTAGATTAGACATATTCAGATGTTGCTCAATTTTTAGGTTAGACATAATAGATGGTCCTTTATTTGTAGATTAGACATAATCAGATGTTGCTTTATTTGTAGGTTAGACATAATCAGGCATTGCTTTATTTGTAGATCAGGCATTACTGTAAACTTGATTATAGACCCAGACTGTTTGAGAATCAGTATAGAAACAATAATACCATGCAACTTTTATTTCTGAGAGTTGCAAACTTGAAACTGACATTTGTTCTCAGACTCATGTGAACATCTCATAAACATCATGTTTTGTCTACTTTTTTAATGTGTTAGACATCTTTGAAGCTGTTTTAGAGTCTGTTGTAGATTTGCTTTTTGTTCTCTTGTCGTTTTAGTTCTTATGTTTTGGTTCCTGATGTCATTCATACCTCAGCGAGGCCCGCGACGGCTCACATGTCCTCTGTAGTTGTTAAAAACAAGTAAGGGGCTAAACGTGTGAAGCCTGAAGCAGCCAAACAAGCAGTTCAGTCACATCTCCAGCCTGTGTCTTCATTCACGCTCAGCTCATTCAACGTCTGCCGCGTCCTGTTTCACACACTGCTCAGAAACGGCCACGGAACTACACTTACTGTTTATTTCCTGTTGTGCATATGCAGGGACAAAAGTATTGGGACACCTGCTTGTACGTTTTTCCAGCTATCTCTGCTGTCCAGGGAAGAGTTTTTACTAGATTTTGAAGCATTGCTGTGAGGATTTGATTGCATTCAGCTACATGATGATCACCAACACCTCATCCTAAAAGTTTTGGATGGAGCAGAGAACACAGCTCCACAATGCAGGGGGTCTTTATACCCCTCTAGCCCACATCTGGCATTAGACATGGTGCCAACAGGTTGATGTTTAGTCCTATTCTATTGGCAGTACCTTTACAGGCACTAAATAATCTGTGTCCGCTGAATGCATTCATTAGAAGGGATGTCCAAACCCTTTTGGACATAGATTTTACCATCAGTGAGCTTCTGGAAAGGTAAAAGTTATCATAAACTGGTGTGATTAGGCAGACATTTTTAATGCAAATAAGCCCTGGTCTATTAGAGTGTATTAAAAGTACCATCCATTTACTGAGAGTTGTGTATAAAGGAACCTCATGTGAATATGATAATGTGGTTCTTGGTGCAATAGAGCTGTGTATTGCAAGAACCTGCTTATATGATACGTATTACGATTAAAAGATTATTATCTGTATAGTATAATGTACTTTTGCTCTGTGATTGCTAACGTGTTGCTATGTGAGTGCTGTGGTATCCTAGGTGGTTGCTATGATGTTGCTATGTGGTTGCTATGGTGTTGCTTGGAGGTTGTTATAATGTCTCAGGTGGTTGCTGAGGTGTTGCTGAGTGGATGCTGTTGTACCCCATGTGCTTCATTGGGTGTTGCAGTGAATTTGAGTCATTGTTACATATGAAGGGGTCCAACACTTTTGCATCCTATTCATTCCTATGGGGAAAAAACAATGTACTGTTTAATCTGCATAAAATCTGCGTATTTCTGATTTTGTAAATACGAGGTATTTGAAATGATTCTACTCAAAACACTGAAACGTTGCCTCATTTGCATATGGCCATTTTATTTTTTGGTGTTTCTGTGGTCTTGCTGAGGCTCAGATCAGCTTTGTAGATACCTTTTGTTTCCGGAGACTTAGACATGACTCACATGATGGTGTAAAGGAGCCTCATGACGTGGTGTGTAGTAGAGCTTTGTAGAGCGTGACGAAACGATACTTATCATGATACAGGAGTTTTGATATAATGTATCACTATATTAATGTGATAAAAAAAATGCTAACATTAGCTGTGTGTCCTTGCACTACTTGTGTCTTTTAGAGTGGAAGAGTCTTAATTGCTGAATATGGATTACAACTAGGACTGTAATAAAGTATAGGTAATTACAGCATTGCCCTTTAGTAGTATGGGGTGTTAACACTGCACAAAATGAGCTACTTTTACATCTTTGCATGTAAACTATTCATTATAAATCCAGACTGTAAAGTTGCAATACTGTATTAATATTTTCTTACACCTCTATTAGTGATATTTGGATGTTTGCGATACTCAATATTGATTCTCAAAATCAGTATGGATTTATAATTAATAGTTTACATGTAAAGATTGGAGGCTTAATTTGTGCTGTTCACTAGTTGGTAGTGTTGTAATATATTTTCAGCCATTTGACTCTTCCACTACAACAGAAACAAGTAGTGTAAGGACAGTTTTCCTAAAATTAGGTTCAAAATATCACAATATGTTCTATTGTAACTCCTGTATAATGAAACGTATCATATCAACAGGACGGGTACACATATATTTTTTTGTGTAGTGGAGGTTTTTAGGGATAAACCTCAGATGTTTATGGTAGAATGTCCATCACAGTTACTGATGTTACTGAATAAGTAATCATAGTTGTGTAATATAGTAATGCTGCAGGTTTGAGGTTAACATAATGTTATTTATGACATGTCTGGTCTGACGGGAGCTTTTGTGCCTTCTCTGTTTTTTACAGGGTGATTTCCGCTGATGGAGGATGAGGAGGAGGACATTCCTCTGCCGTCTTGCTGCTGTGAAAGGCCACTCGAGGACAGAGCAACGCAGGACCGAGCTCCGCTGAACAGCTCCACAGTCAGCTCTGGAGAAAGTGGAACAATGCCGCTGCTTCAGACTATTCCACGCTGCAGGGTCACCGGCTCGAGCTTAGTGTCACCTTGTGGAACAGACAGGCCGCTACACTGGCCCCTGCATAGCACAGTGGGACTGGGGTTGGTGTCCAGTCCAACTGGATCTGCAGAAGAGACCAGAGCACTTCTTCAAAGTAAGGAGATGTTAGCATTTCATAGTGATAGTGGGCATCTACTATGCTACACCAAATACTAAACATGGGGCTGATTTTAGTGTTCACAGGATAAATGCATTAGTAGAATAAAGAAAAACATTGGTTTACCTCCATCGTCCTGGCAAGTAGAGTGGTGTCACATATACACAATGACAAATTAGTCAATAATTGCTGTATTGGGCAAGAGCATTAGATATGGACTCCTTTAAAGGAGCAATGAGTAGTTTTTTTTTACCACCAAACGGTACATTTGAAGTTATTAACATTTTCTTCAATACAGTTTATAATATATAATTAGTCTATAATTGTTCTAAAAACTCATGAGAACAAACCAGCTTATGCTCTACAGAGCTGTTCCCTCACATGGGGGGCAGCCATGTTTAAAATAGCTTTAGTATTGAATCTCTGATACATCAATGCTACTAGATGTCATTATAATGGCTGTTTCATAACAAACAATGGGAGAAAATCACTGAGGACTCCTTTAATTTACCCTAAATAACGAACTAGAATGTAGATGTAATATTTTATTTCTGTTTACTGTTAAAAACAATAGATTATGATGGGGTACAAATAGATTACAGTAGAGCACATACCTCGCTGTAGGTTTTCTACAGTGACACTAGAACTACAGTGAAAAGTGCTACAATAGCTAGTTAAAGATGATTTCAGTACCTGTTTTTAACACGTATACAGGTTTGATCTTCTTCCCTGAAGACTTCCCGGCCATGCCTGAACCGAACCTGTCTGCAGGGAGAGAAGACAATCGGGAGGAAGTGCAGGCTGATGGGAGGCCAGAAGACAAAGATGATGAAGACCAGGAGGCACTGAGTGTGGAAGTGCAGATCGGTAGGAAACTGCGTGAGATTGGAGACCAGTTTCAGCAGGATCACCTGGAGACGGTAAGGAGTGTGAGAGGGTGTGTCTTAAGGATATACACTCACTGGCTACTTCATTAGGTACACATACACTCATTGTCTGCACTTTGTACACTTTGACCCTCACAGAGCAGGTGGATCATTCTCAGTGACACTGATGTGGTGGTGATGTGTAGTAATATTTTTAAACACCTCAGTGTCACTGCTGGGGTGAAAATGGTGCATCCACTAGCCGACAGTGTCAGGACAAAAGGACCAACACAAACTGTGCTGAGCTACTGTCTCTGACTTTTCATCTACAAGGTGGACCAACAAGGTAGAAGAGGACAGTAAGTGGACACAGTGTTTATCTCCAGCAGCTCACAAACTAACACTCCATCACCATGTCAATGTCCCTGAGAATGATCCACCAGCTATGTGGGGGTCCTGACCATTGAAGAACAATATACATAGAAACAGATGGACTACAGCCTTTACAAAGTGCACCTGTATGCTCAGTGGAGCTGAAATGGACAATGAGTGTAGATTAGGGCTGCCACGATTAGTTGACTAGTCACGATTATGTCGACTATTAAATTAGTCGACAACTAATTTAATAGTCGATGCATCGTTTTTGTTTTTGTTTTTACTTTCGTTTTCTCTCCAAACTGCTGTGTACTCACCTTTTACTGCTGTGTCTTCCTTTCTGTCCTTGTCGCACATGCGCAGTAATGACAACCGGGTTAGCCCGTGGATGACGTCACAGGACGTTATATACAGACGGAGCTCAAAAGAGTGGGCCAAGATCATTTTAAGAAAATGAAAGAGAAACGTGTGCACACCGTCGGGATTAGATGTGAGTAACAGGTAAAGTCGAGGTGACTCGTATGTCCACGTGAAACATTTCCGACATCAGGTAGACAAAGATACATATAACAAGAAGTTAC
>BRDA01010986.1:11623-48763 GCA_036984385.1 Crenuchus spilurus | reverse complement strand
ACTATCTGGACTTGGCCTGTCTCTGTGCTCCGCTGGCCTTTCTGACAGTGCTGCCTATGAGTGGGTCAGTGACAGGGTCATAGCTGGAGCGGAGTACAGAAGAACTATGGACTCTTGAGGTGAAGATGGGAGCGTGGTGGCTGTGTCGTCTCCAGCAGCCCTCACTGGATCAGACCGGTTAACGACGGACACACGCTGTGCTGGAGGAGCAGAGCAGTATGCAGGAGGCTGACCTACCGGCTACAAATGCTATCACAGGTGAGGAGAGGCTATGGAGAAGCAAGTGCATTGGTGTGGTTGAGCTAAAATGTTTAGGCCTTCTCAAAGTTGAGAAAATAGTCTCCTTCACCGCTGGGTTTGGATGCTACTATTAAATTAACAGACCACTTTCATGGAAAATGTGTTTTCTACACTTTTACAGTTAGGGCCTCTCTTTTTTTTTTTTACTATCGAGTAATCTATTGACTATTTATTAATTTTCCTCCAAATAATCATTTTGATAATTTCACTTAAGCGACTTCTACATTGACGAATTGACGTATTCACATTCATGACTCAGGTAGAAGTATAGATACTAGTGTTTAAAAAGACTTTTATAGAAGTTAAAGTATCAACTTAAGCTTTTTACTGTCATTTTTCGAATTCAACTATGAAATTGAAGATATTTTCAGAAAAATTTGTGATCATAGATATGAAGATGGAATGCCAACACTTAGGCTGTGCCACAGGGGCATATAGTGCACCACCCCACCCCCAAAATATTTTTTTTCTAAAAGCCGTAATGACTATAATGTTATATTAAAATGGTAATGTTGACATTTTTTGGGATGTACTGGCTTCCTGTTTCAGCTGCATATCTGCCTCTTAAAAATGAAAACATTTGAGTAATTTTAAATAAATTAGTGGACCATATATGTGTAGTACTGAGCTTACTGGAGAGTGACGAGACACGTGATGTGCAGGTGTGATGGATCGCTTACCAATAGGGTATCAGAATGGTATTTGTTTATACTTCTCATCCAACCAATCACATTCACTCTTTCTGGATGGCCCAATATATCTGGAGAGGATGTTTTTTAAATGATGACAAACCGAAATGAAATACGTAGAAATATCAAGGCTGTTTTTAAAATGTAAGGAGTAGAAAGTACCGATAATTGCAAGAAAATGTAAGTAAGTAGAAGTAAAAAGTCATCCAAAAATAATTACTCCAGTAAAGTATAAATAACCAAAATTTCTACTTAAATATAGTAACAAAGTATTTGTATGTCCTTACTTGACACGTCTGTTATAATGCAGCACAAAATGAAATTTGCATTGCCGGCTCCAACATAATAAAAACAAATTAACCAAAAAAAGATGTATGTTTAGCCTGTTGGCACCATGCCTAATGCCATGTGTGGGCTAGAAGTGTATAAATCCCCCTGGAACTGACCTCTGGAGCTGTTCTCTTGAATGATCGTGCTCCAATATTTGAGGCATGAGGTGGGGTGTTGATCATCCAACATCCGCGCCACAGTACAGTCCAAATCCTCACAGCTGTGGTCCAGAATCTATTAGAAAGCCTTTTACTCCATCAAAAGCAGTATGAGCAGGTCACTGAAGAGCCTGGAACAACTATTAGCTTAAAATAAATGTCATAGATGGTGTCATGAGTGAACTTTTGGGTAAATATTAAATAGCAAATGTAGGATCTGGCCACTTTTAAGCTTGTTTTAAAAGGTTAGTTACAGGCCTATCTAAACTCTAATTGTAATTTGACATTCTGTTCTCATCTCACCCTCATAACCTCACTGCTCAGCTCTTATGGTTGTCTTTATATACCAGTATCAGTACATTTTGTGTAGTTTTAGGGTATTGGAAATTAACTTTAAACACTGTAGCTGTTTCACAACAGAGCTGTTGTGCTCCTCTGTAAGGCTGTGTACGCTAGCGGACGTACTGTGCGTGACAGAGCAGCAGAGATCTGAGCTGAGGCCCAGGGGGAACTGCGTGGAAGTTACTCCAGAGACACACAAACAGTCAAAGAGATCAATAACTGCAAGGTTAACGTGAGAGTGTGTGTGTTTTCTACTCTGGGTTCAGATCAGGTTGACATTCTGCTTCTCAACAGCAAAGTTTTGAACTATAGTTCTTTTCACCACTTAATGTAATTCAAAATGTAAACTCTTATATTATATTATATTTTATTATTTGTACTTTTTATTACAATTAAACTTTAAAAAAATTTACGTCATGAATATAAAATTATTTATTTTTTAAATTATGAACACACATGAACCCTGTCATGATATTAAATATAATTTGGAGATTATAATGAGTTTGGAGATGCGCTAGTATACAAATATACTGGGGTTGAGTTAGTGCTGGGCGATAAAACGATATCGATTTTTTTTCACGATAATTTTTCCCTCGATGACGATGATGAGCTGGGACAATAGAATTCGATAAGCATTAACGTTCGTTTCCATTTCACGTCTAAGCAGCTTGACAGTGAGTTCAGAAGTCTAATACTGCTGCTTGTTAGCTCCTCCTCACCAGCGCCGCCAAAATGCACTGTTGTGTTTAAGACAAGCTGTGATTGGTGGAGAGCGTAGTGGGGCCGCGCGAGAGAGCACGTCGTCGCTGTGTGCTCGTCTGTTTGTGTGAGGAGGAGGGGGGGCTCGCTGTGTGTGTGTTTGTGTGTATGTCAGCCCGAGTGCTAGCATTAGCCTGTTAGCTTGGGTCTCTAGCCTGTTGTTATTTTGGAGTACCTGCGGCCGACAGCAATCACTGTAAGTTTCAACAATAAAGCGACGACTGTAAACGTCTTTCTCGTCCATCCTTTCAACGAGTCCAGCCGGACGCTACAATATTATGTTCTGGCAATAAACATTTTAATATTTTAAATAGTAACATTTCATGTATTTAGTCTGATGTCTTTAGAAAGATGTTGTTTAAAACTATGACGGTGTTAGAAAATTTAATATCGTGATAATTATCAAGATTGATCAATATAGAAAAATTTATCATGATAAAATTTATGACCATATTGCCCAGCTTTAGGTTGAGTAGTATACTGGTATTAAAATTAATACCAGTGTGATGTCTCATGACATGGATTTTATCATCTTTGATCAGTCCAAATAATTATTATAAATTCAGTGGATCTTTATAAACTCAAACGCTCAAGGCAGGTGTTTTTTTGCAAATCCAGACACACTAAGCTAACTAATAGTTTTTTTTTTTTCTTCTCTTTTTTTAAATGTATTTATTTTTGTCGCCAAGCATAGCTTCTGGAGCTTTTGCTTTTGTGATGCTTTCTTTTACACTCTTTTTTTGCTCTGTTAAACAAAACCTCTTTGTGCATCTTGAAGAAGCATCAATATGCTTATTGTGTATTTTAGACACTTAAAACCAGTAGTGTGTTAGCCACAGTGTAATTGGGGTCCTGGGGTAATTTCTCCTTTCACAAGAGCTCCTCTTGTTTTTTTTGTTAGGATGTTTTCCACTCATCCTCTGAGAAAGGCTTGCACTCAATATTCTACTTGAGCATTAATATATAAAAGAAATTAAAATTCTTAAGAAAGGGAAGATACAGGCTTATTAAAGGAGCGATCACATCTAAAGGTATAAATGAACTGTGATCAAATTATGCAAACAGGTTTGGAAAAAAATATAACTATCAGAAACTCACTCATCCTGTGAATTCAATGTCTAGATGCAGGAGAAGGAGTCATGTACAATGTTTTATTTATTTATTTATATATATATATGTGTGTGTGTGTGTGTGTGTGTGTGTGTGTGTGTGTGTGTGTGTGTGTGTGTGTGTCCCGACGGGGGCAGCCGCGGCCTAGTGGTTAAGGATCTGGTCTGGAAACCTGTAGGTCGCCGGTTCGATCCCTGGGCAGGTCACGACTGAACTGCCCTTGAGCAAGGCACCTAACCCCCAATTGTAAGTCGCTTTGGATAAAAGTGTCTGCTAAATGCCTCAAATGCAAATATACATATAAAAATGACGGCTGCCCCCGTCGGGACGCATATATATGTACACACACACACATGTATATAGGGGGCCTGCCAGTGCCTTCTATAGTTCATTGAAGTGATTGCTGAGCGTCCAAGACAGAGGGGATTTAAGCCAGAATTGACAGTCTGCAAATGCAGCATATTTGCATTTAAATTTATTTAAATTTTTTTTGTCCCCACTGAGGATGATGTAAGAGTGAAGTGGCCAAAGCCTTATGTTGAACAACCAGAATCTTACACATACGTGGTGTGTGATATGGTGTGTGTAATTTGCATGCAGTTGACGGTTTTGCAAACGATCACAAGTCTTTCAGATGATACGAACGACTTTGTTTGATATTAAATGGCACTTTGTAATTTACATTGGGAGTGGGCTTTATACACATACAGTAGAGCTGGGCGATATGGCCAAAAATTTTAGCATGATAAATTTTTCTATATTGATCAATCTTGATAATTATCACGATATTAAATGTTCTAACACTGTCAAAGTTTTAAACAACATCTTTCTAAAAACATCAGACTAAATACATAAAATGTTACTATTTAAAATATTAAAATGTTTACTGCCGGAACATAATATTGTAGCGTCCGGCTGGACGTGTTGAAAGGATGGACGAGAAAGACATTTACAGTCGTTGCTTTATTGTTGAAACTTACAATGATTGCTGTCGGCCGCAACCACTCCAAAATAACAACAGGCTAGAGAGCCAAGCTAACAGGCTAATGCTAGCACTCGGGCTGAACACACACTTGCACAGCGAGCCCCCCTCCTTCTCACACAAACAGATGAGCACAGCGACCTCGTGCTCTCTCGCCTGGCCCCACTACGCTCTCCACCAATCACAGCTTGTCTTAAACACAACAGCGCATTTTGGCGGCGCTGGTGAGGAGGAGCTAACAAGCAGCAGTATTAGACTTCTGAACTCGCTGTCAAGCTGCGTACACGTGAAATGGAAACGAACGTTAATGCTTATCGAATTCTATTGTCCCGACTTGTGAGAAAAATTATCGTGAAAAAAATCGATATCGTTTTATTGCCCAGCACTACATACAGCACTACATACAGTACAGATCAATACTGTATCATGATTAATTTGCCTTTATTAGGGAAATAGAAATGTTTTAGCAATTTTTAGCCTTATGGAATGAAACTGTGAATATAGGTGACACAGTGTCTTAGTGGATAGCACACTCGCCTCTCAGCACTCAGGTCTTGGGTTCAGGTTCCAGTCTGGGTGGAGTTTAATTTTTCTCGCTGTGTTTCCTCCCATAGTCCAAAAACATTAAGGGCAGGTGAATTTGGTACTCTGAAGTACTTGCGTGTGTGTGCACCCAGCCATGGATTGGTGCCTTGCCCTGGGCTTGGCTAGGATAGTCTGTAATGCCCTGTCCTGCACCTGATGAGGGGGAAAGGAATTTTAAGATATTTAAGTCGTTTACTTGCAGTGTTTATTAGCTGGTAAATCTGTGTCTCTTTATGTCAATCAGATGTCCGTTCCTGTCACTGTAGGTGGTTCTTGGCCACATTGAGCGACAGCAGACTCTGATAACTTCCAATCTGTCATGCGAGACTGAATGTTGTTACTCAATGTCTATTATGGAGTAAAGCACCTGAGCTCTCCACACCATAAGGCAGAGTAATTTTGTGTATAGGAACCTGTCTGGTCACGTTAGATGTTTTTGGCGGATAAAGGATGCACAGCCAACGATGAAGGCCAACTCGGTATACCAGAGCTGCTGTGAACTAATGACAAACTGTGTTGTGTGCAAAACTTAAAAAGGCAGGCAAACCGATCACATGAGAGATAAACATAGCCTTTATCACCTCGGGCATCAAAGCTGCTTTGGTCTCAAGGTTCCTCCACCAAAGAAGCCTAGCATAGAGTGCAAGTGCCAGAGGGCCATTTTAGTGGCCCAAGAGGGCCATTTAATCCATGAAGACGCTCATTTGATCTCTCAAGAAGCCCAAAAGGAGTCCGTTTAGACTTTGCGATAAACTTCATGTTGACCGGCCAGTCTCTGGAAGACTGGTTCAGACACACTGTATGGACAAAAGTATTCAGACACCAGCCCATCCCCCAAAATCAAGAGTATTTACAGAGTTTATCCTGCTTTTGTTAGAGTGAGTGTCTTAGTAAGGCTATCTACTAGATATTGGATCATTGCTGTGAGGATTTGCAACATCATCCCCAACTCATCCCAAAATTATTGGACGGAGCAACTTCGTTCCAGAGAACACCGTTCCACTGCTTCACCGCTCAATGGCATTAAGCGTGGTGCCAATCGGCTTATGTTTATCTGCTACAGATACTCCTATTGTATTGCTAATAGAATAGGAATAGATGAGCTGTTACTCTACAGGCACTAGACAAGTTGTGTTCATTTGGTGTAGACACTGAGCATGTAGGTTGAGTTCCACTGTGTAACATGTATATAGACAGACTTGGGCATCCTGAATGTGCTTAGATTGCAAAAGTGAGTAAGACAATGTTGCCTGGCTGTGAAGTTATGACATCAGTCTGTATATAAAACCAAAAGCTGGTTGTTACACCCCTGCTGATGTGTGTGTGTGTGTATGTTACGGTGAGTACTGGAGACATTAATGGGTCAGTAAAAGTGTTAAGACACTTTTTTTACACAAGTCAAAATACAAGTATTGCACCTATATTTAATTTTTAGGTCCAATACATTATCAACTGAGGGTTGCAGAGTGGCTACCAGAAGGTACTTTGAGGTCTAGAAGATGTACAGTAACTGCAGTGTAAGCTACAAATAGGACACAATTATCCATTGGAATCATCAGCCATACTTTCTACTAGTTTCCATTTACCTTCAAATGACATTTTAGCCAACAGTATATGTTGTGCATCCCTAACAGTCTTCACAAAAATGGAAAGTCAAAGACCAAACCTAAACATGTATGCTAATATAACATATCTATATCACATCACACCTTAATTATCATAATACTCATGACCTTAAGAAGGAACTTTAAGTTTACGTTGGTTCTGAAGGTTATTACTTGCAGTTACTTGGAGTAGTTTCTTTAATCTTAAATAAGATTCTTTAAAATTCTGTAGCTAAATATTAGTGATAGACTGATGAAGTGGACGATTATTGAGATGATATTGCTGTTTTGGATTCTGTAAAGGTTCTGTATGTGATCGTTTCTGCCACTAGTTGTAACGTTAACACATCTCTGACCAAAACAAATGATTCATATTCAACTATGCCTTTCCCTTCAGCTGCACCCCCCACCTTCGATTTGTGTTCTCAGCACGGTGATGCCCAGAGAAATGTGGGGAGGGTCACGGTTTCCCAGGGTTGGCACTGGCTCATGAAACCTGTTAGCCATTGTGGCTAAGGGGCTTAAAACTTTCTTAGCCACATAAGGATTTGACTAACCACAGATTTAACAGCTACTGTGCCGAAGACAGTTAGCCACAGTAGCCACGCTTTAGCCACAGTTAGCCAATCTTAGCCACAGGCACTTATATGTACATGTACATCATATCAGAAATCCATTGGTGTAATGGATTTCTGATCATATTTATAGATATTTATAGATATTTACGCTCTGTAGGGCAAATAAGAGTGATAAAAATGGAAAATATAGAGCTACAATTGAATTCAAAATAAAAAGTTTCCAATGTGTACAGCTCTTTGTCGACTTGTTTATTTATTCCAGAGACAGTCTCACACAAGCCTGGGAATAACTGTAAAAATACTATCAATGAACGCACAGAATTATGGGATACTATAATTTTCTACGTGCAAAACTTCTCAACCAATCAGCATTTAGAGACTCACCTATCTCATTAATTATTTCGCGGTTATTTTCCTGACGATGTTGCTTCGGGCTATTTCAGGCTATAAACTCAAGATGGCGGAGAGCTCGCAGAGTATTGCCGGATTTTGTGATTTTCGTGGCGATTTGAATTCGCCATGCATTAGAAAATGGCTTTTAGCCAGCGTGGCGTACTGATGACATGTTTTCCTTGCCACACGCTGTCAGAGTTCACCATTGGCGACGTGGCGAGCAGCCAGCACGAACCCTGGTTTCCACAGGGTGGGACTAATATACACGCACAGCCGGACATATTTCCCCTTTAAACAATAGGCCTGCACTCATGAGGCCAGTAAACCTAAAAATGTCACATTTACAGACACATCTGCAGGTAGCCTGATTGGCTTGGGTGCCCTAGAAAAATGTTAGAGCTGCCGCTGGTGTCAATTTTATCATTTTGCAGTCAGGTTAAGGCATGACTGACAAGCCTGTCCTTTCGTCTCAAGACAGCAATTATTTATTTTATATTAATATTTTTATGTCTACCCCTCTCCCAGCCCTTTCCTGTTCTGTGTTTGTCTCCCTCTTATGGTTTAGTCATGTGTTACATGTCCTTTTAAGGTATTTCCTGTCGTGTCATGTGTTTGGTGTGTTCATTATGTGCAGGTGTCTCGTGTTCCAGTCAATCAGTCCCAGTCTTTAAATACCCTGTTTGTCAGTGTCTTGGTTGTTGGTCATTGTTAGTTGTTAGGTCTATGGTTTGTTTAATGTCTCCTCGTCATTGTGCTGTGCTTTTCCTCTAGTTCCTGTTCCATGCTGCAAGTTAAGGTTCGTCATCAGTTGCTCTTGCTATGTTCATCTTTGTTTTCTAGTCTTAGTTATTGTTTCCTTTGGTTCAAGTTTTCAGCCCTCGTGCTGTCATTTGTTTATCTTTTTTATTCATTCAATAAACCTTCATAAAGTCTGCTCCACGTCTGCATTCGCCTCTCTCACCCACCACCCACTGCCACAACAATTTTATATATTTCTCATCAGTTAAACTAAATATAGAACTATTACAACTTAGAACCATTTGTGTTCTTAAATGGTTATTCACATCTTAAATGGCTCTACTCTTTTTCAGAAAACCTGTTGCATGATACTATAAAGAACCTCTTTGAGTGGTTCTGTGTTGCACAACAAAAGGGGTTTGTCTGTTACAAGTTAAAGAACCTTTGTTTGATTCTATGTCAATTATTACATCGTTCAATTACTGAAAACCTGTAATGATATACGTTTCCTACCACCGGTGTCACTGATGGGCTGTGTTAACAAGCTCAGCACGCTGTGTCCTATTCAGACACTTTGGAGCATCAGAAACGGCTGCATTCTTCTGACCTTCAAGTGCAAGGTTCATGAAAAAGGGAAGGCATTCCCATGGACCAGTACACAGAGGGGTTTATCTAATCCATGATTGGGAAGCAAGCAGACGGGGTGTGTTCTCACAGGAAGCAACCAGATACATAAGAAGGAATTGGTTATGCTGATGCAAGATTTCTCCTAATTCACCTTGAAGACTAATCACATTATGTGTTCTGTCAGCACTCGAGTGAAGCCTGTCTGGCAATTAGCCAGTCGGCGATGAAATGATACACACCTGAATGTCCTGATGCAGTACAGGCACTTGTGTGGCCACATATTTGGTTGTGCGTTAAACAAGATTGCAATTTCAAGAAAGATCCTGAAAGACAAACCTGGAAATGGCCTGTTCTGTTGACATCACCAAACTAAAGAGCCTGGCTGTTGAAGGAAGTGTGCTTGGCAAGTACAGTGAAGGAGAGACTGGAGTGCCAGAATGGTCTTTCCTGTTTGTAAGGAAGCAGGTGCCTTTTTTGCGGTCTGTTTTCTCACTCTAAAATTTGGAGATTGGGTGAGAATAGAGGATCCAGTTTGAATAGTGGCGATGGACACGATGCTACTTTGGCTTGAAATGATGCAAGGATGGACAAGAGCAAGCACAAGTGTTAAATGTTGTCCCATTAAATGTGTGTGACCCCGTCTGGGGAAAACCCGGCCAAAAAAAAAAGGTCGGTGGGTATCTTTTTGAGATCATGTTCAGCCTATCCATCACATTCACAACAAAAATGAACTGCTTGGTTTTATTGCTGTAAATGAACAATAATAGTCTAAAAATATCTATCATAGTACATGTTTGTATCAAAAAGAAAACAAACTCACCAAAAAAATCGTTTTTGTGCAGCAAGACATTCAGCGAATTTGCAGATTGTACCCGAAAAATAGTTTTCCGTGACTGATCAACTCCTGTTGTAGAACTACTTCTACCGTGGAGGTACACAAGCCTGTTGGGTGTCATTTGGCTCCTGTACTACATCTCTTCACTGTAGAAATGTGAGTTTGTATCCATCCACCAAACGTGAGCAGGTCAGATGTCTACAGCTGATGTAAACAGAGTGACTGTAGCCGGGTTCATTTTTCATTATGTCTGATGTATTAATGTCATGTGACAAACTGAGTTGAGTCTCTGTATGCTATGACTCAGAATGCTATGTCTCTCAATGCTATATCTTGGAACATATAAGAGCTAATTGACTGAAACTTTGTGTGAGGATTCCTTTAACAATACTCTTTCTAAATACTCATATAACTCATACTTTAAAAAAAAATGCCTTTGACCGGGTTTTCCCAGATGGGGTCACATAAACATTAGTTATACTGGATCTGGCCTAATGCCTGCACTAAGTATGTGTAAAAGTTCTAATTCAGCTCATAGTGTGAAAGAACTAATAAAAAGTGGCCAAACATGAGTCAACCAATAATCAAAATCGTCCATAAAAATCACGAACAATTTATTTTAATTTAAATGATGATAATATCAAATCCAGTCAAATTGTGCACTCTAACGCTTTTAATAGATGGTACATTATATGGAAAGTCATTGGCATTAAAAGTACAGTTTGGGGTCCTGAGTGGCTCAGCAGGCTAAGACGCTGACACTGAACAGAGGATCACGAGTTTGAATCCCGTTCATGCTGTTTGCCATCAACAGAGCCCAAGAGAGCAAAAATTGGCAGTGCTCTCTCTGGGCAGGTAGATGGCGCTCTCTCTCCCGATCACTGTCACATTGCAGTGTCCGCTGGCTCATCCGTCTACTGATTGGTCCTTTCAGAACTGGGAATCCTGAGCTTTCCTCCGAGCGTGTTGGCTCCCCACTGATGGTGTAGCAGCGATAGTTTGAAAAGAGGTGGTGGCAGCATCACACGCAACTGAAGAGGCTTCACCCTCCTAGAGTCAGGAACAGTGCAAAAGTGATGGAGAGAGTCCTTATTGAGAGGATGGGCTAATTAGCTACTATTACATTGGGAAGGGGATACAAATTGGCAAAAACTTAAAATAAAATTATAAAAATAAAGTAGTTTATTTCTACAAGATTTGGAGCATTGCCGTGAGGATTTGATTGCATTCCGCAACAAGAGCATCAGTGAGGTCAGCATGTTGGCTGGTGTCACCCCAACTCTCCACCTCATGCCATTGGGTGGAGCAGCGTCATTCCAGGGAACACAGTTCCACATCTCAATGCTGGGGTTGGCTTTACACCCCTGTACCCCAGAGCTGGCATTAGGCATGGTGCCAATAGGTTCATATTTATTTCCTTTAGAGATTTCTGTTCTATTGGCAGTACTTCTTGATCTGCGTCAGCAATGGGTGCAACTCAAAGTAGCTGAATGTGTTGATTAGAAAAGGTGCCTGCAGACGTTTGGACATATAGTGTATATTGCGCAGTCCTGGTATTGACACTATATGAATAATGCTAGTTTACCTATAAACACCTCCATGTGAAATAATCTGGGGTTTAATACTGAGAAACCTTCCGCTTTGGAGAGTCACTTTTGTCAGAACAAAGGAATAATTCTTTTGCAAGCTGTACAGCATCCCATGAGTGCTCGATTTTCCACACAGACACTTTATGTAGGAACTGAAGGAGTGAAACCATTCCCCTGCTAAAGAGTCAAGTATTGCCAAGCACTGTTCTATGAAGCAGATCAGCCTGCTTCAGTGAATTAAAGTGTGCTGATACTCATTTACATACCTAACTCTGACAGAAAGTGTTCCAGTTTTGTGGCTGCTGAAGATCTCTCCGAGCTAGATCGAATAAGGCCATGTGAGCAGTTGGAAATGAATTTGAGGCTTGGCCCTTTTCCATGTAGCAGAGATGAGTTTCAGTGCTAGGAGGGAGAGACGGAGGAAAGATCTTGCCTCAGGACATGGGAGGCCAAGTTCAGTCCAAGTTCCTGAACTATTTAGTGGCTACTCCCTCCCTCTTTTGTTCTCATTCTTTCTTCCCTCTTTGTCATTCCTGTCATTCTTCAGCATTCCATCCAGGTGTGCAGTTCTGTCTGCATTCTTAAGTTTTATCAGTTTTTTTTTTTTTTGGTCTTCTGATGCTACACCCATTTTTTTTTCCCATTCAGTCTCTCGCTCTCCTGCCCTCTTTTCTCATTCCCTCTCTCTGTATGGTGGTGTGGGTCTCCCCTGCCTGGAATGGAATGTAGGGGAAGAGAAGCAGAGCAGCATACTAAACCACTCCTCTCAGCCTGCTGCCACAGTGCAGGCCTCTGTTTTTCTCATACATACAGTCATATTAGGATATGAGCACTAGAGATGGACCGATCGATCGGCTATGTATCGGTATCGGCCGATTTTTAATCAAAATATGCGATCGGCGATCGGCCGATATTCTTTGAAATTTAGCCGATCTCAAGATTTCTGTATTTCCAGCTAACATTTCATCAAGGAAGAGGAGCCCTCCGCGAACCACATCCTGTCAGGTCCCTGCAGTTCCTAGCTGAACCACTAGAGGGAAATACATACCCTTTTTTCGAAAAACAGGCTAAAACAGCAGAACTCGCGAGTGGCTAAAGAACCTGCTTACTGTGTTCAGCTGCATGTGCGGATATACAGAATGTCGTCAGTCTGGCAGTTTTTTACCTTGTGTGAAAAAAACATATCCAAGGCAATTTGTAAAATTTGTAAAGTCGACGTCCCTCGAGGAGGAACCAAGACAAAGACATTTAATACTACTAATCTGATACGACACGAGTACACCACGCGGCTGAATACAGCGAGTATCAGCAAACAGCAGAGCTAGCACGGCTAACTAGCTTACTGTTTTTCGTAATAATAATAATAATAATTCAAGATCTACATTGAATGGTTGCAGCTTTCGTTTTAAAACAAGGGTCTATGTTTAATAGGTGCACTTTGACTTTGATAATGTATTTTTTTCGTTTGATGATCATTAATGCAGGTTTAATGATTAGAATTGCAGTATTGTCTGTATTTGTTTAATTTACCATTTTTAAAAATAAAGGTCTAGGTTTAATGATTTTAGTACTGACCTTTTAATTTACTTTAATGTAAATTTGATTTTAAAATAATTATACACTTAATGTTTGCAGTTTTTTCGTTGTAAAATTTCGTTTGTAATTTATTAATAATCTAAATTTAATGACTGCAATATTGGCTGTATTTGTATGATTTAGGTCATTTACTGCTAATGTTTTTACAGATGTGATGTTAACATGAGTTTATTATAAACAGCAATAAACAGTTTCGACCATATTTTGTGTTGCTTGTGCCAACAACTGCTCCTAGATTTGCGTGGCATATAGCTCCGCCCTCGATGGGTATCGGCTATCGGCCGATCGCGCTGAAAAGGGATCGGAAATCGAAATCGGCCTCAAAAACGCCAATCGGTCCATCTCTAATGAGCACCACTGGTTTCATGCTCAGAACCTCACAGATGCCACATGACTGTGTTTGCAGACTGCAATCATCATTCACACAAGATGTAATCTTACTGATGTTTAAAAGGGCATAATAATAGGGCACCTGGCAAAGGGTGGTAGCATTTTGGATACCGCTAACTTTGAGGGAGCAGTCATAGTGAAGTTGTACCATGAATGGACCTTGCGTACATTGAGTGCCTCCCAATGGCATAGCAGTGGTGCCCAACTAGCCTTTGATGCCAGAGGGGAACAATGACGAACCACAGTGAGCCAGTTAAACTCTATAATGAACAGAGGAGCAATGAGGAAAGTGTCAAGGATCACCACCAAGTGAACACTCCAAGCCAAGGCTGGTAATTCCCACTATGAGGTGTATATACAGGACTATATACACAGTCTTATCAGAATATTATGGCCACCTTGTTTTATTTACACTCCATTGACCATATAGGTGCACCTTCTATTTGCGCACACATCAGTGGCACTGTAGTGCTGAGAAATCACACGAATAATAACTGCTGTGTGGTAGCCATGTGGGCGTCTTGACCATTTGAAGATCAGGATAAAAGGAGGCTAAGAAAGTATACAAAGAAGCAGATGGACTACAGACTTATTGTAGAACAGGTGCACCTATATGGTCAGTGGAGCTGATAAAATGGACAATGAAGTGGTCGTAATATTCTTATTATTGTGTGTGTATCCTTAATATAACCAACCAAGCTGTGTATTCCACAAGATGTTCCGTGGTATCTGGCACCAAGATGTTAGCAGCGGCTTCTTTTAAATCCTCTAAGTTCAGAAGTGAAGTAACTATGGATCAAAGTTGTTCCAGCATGTACATATATGTAATTTCGTTCCACCTCATGTACTACATGTGATGCGAATAACAATAAAGTTTTCTTTGAATATCCCACAGATGCTCAATACAAATGAGAGCTGGTGAATTTGGAGATCGCTATCGGTGGTTGGTATAATGTAGAGCAGGGGTGCCCAGTACGCCAATCGCATAGGTAGTGTGGGTAGATCGCATGCCATTTAAAAAAAAAAATAGACAGCCTATCATCCGTCCTCGCTATAAGAATTGTCACTTGATAGATATACATAGAGACTGGTCGAGCACTCGGGCC
Source organism: Crenuchus spilurus (assembly GCA_036984385.1). NCBI lineage: Eukaryota > Metazoa > Chordata > Actinopteri > Characiformes > Crenuchidae > Crenuchus > Crenuchus spilurus. The sequence continues at coordinate 34,052 of BRDA01010986.1, read as the reverse complement.
AAGCAGCTCAATATGTATATTTCACTTTAGACCGCCCACAAGCTCATCGATTGGCTGTGCCGTTTCTTGCTAACGTGTGACTGGCTGTCTCCACTATTACTCCATCACACAGCGTCTGTCTGAACGGTACATGCTCACCCGCCCCTGTAAGTTATCATGTTGAGCGTTTATGTCTGTGTCACGTCAGCTAGACGTATTTTAATATCAGAGGTTTTATATTAAAACATTAGCATTTGAGTCTGTGTTCGTGTGCCTACCAGTCTGTGATAAGCCACCATTTACATGCCTCCAAGCTTAACTATTATCAAAATAATTACGAATTTCTGCTTAAGTGCTGCAAAATGCTAGCTAAGCTAGCTCCACTTATTTATGTGAGTGAGCCTTTTCACACGTGAAGATCATTAAGTCCAAGTATCGTTCCACTATGACTGATGATCATTTGGAGGTTTGCTTGAGGCTCGAACTACTGTCTAGACTATGCATCCCTGACTGATTCCATTCAGTGCAAGTCATCAGTACACAGTTGTATTGTGTAATATGGATTCTTGTAGTTATTTAAGGTACACCAGCATACATTGTATACATAAATTGTCAGCATATTTATTAATAAATACAGTGGTAACCGTACTTATGAGTTTAATCCATGCAGGAGCCGAGCTCGTTAGCTGGTTTGCTCGTTAGCTGGATGCATTTTCCCCATAAGAATACATGTAAAACTGATTAATCCGTGTCAGCCGGCCAATATACAGTACACTTTAATATGCTAAATAATGTGTTTATATGGGTTTTTTAAAACATAAACGAGACGACGACGGCGCTCGTGTAAAAAAAATATTCCGAGATCTCGACTCGTTACCTGGAATTATCATTAGAAGGGATGCTCGTAAGTAGGGTTACCACTGTATGTGTCTTGCATTTTTACAGTAGGTAGATCATTTTGACTTAGTCATTAGATAAATAGCTCACAGGCTGAAAAAGTGTAGGCACCCCTGATGTAGAGGGTAACAGTGCTGCCTCTCAAGCCTGGGCAGACACCAGTAAGAAACCTTGGGCAAGACTCCTAATGTTACATTTACTTACAGCTTCAGTCAAGATACCTTTTGTAAGTTTCTTTGGATAAGAACATCTGCTAAATGTCATGTCAATGTAGTTGCTAGGTGTTCACCACTGCTCAGCCCTGAAGCCTCGTCAAAACCTCTGTATCAGTGTAACGAAATCATTCGGTCACTCACAATTTGGTGACCCCAGCTTCCCATTTACATTGTGTGAACCTTTGATAACAATGATCCAAAATTACTTGTTGCACGTCTCGTTTATGTTTTAAAAAACCCATATAAACACATTATTTAGCATATTAAATGTTAAATAATGTTTGCATTATTTTTTTTTTCTTCTCCATATAGATAAAAAGGTTTTGTTACAGTAGGCACAGTACACCCCATTTCCTCCTCTTATCCCATCTCCTCAGCAGATTGCATTTGATTCCAATTCAATTCACATTGATTGTTGCTAATGTATGGTTGAGTAGGTCATAAACCCCACCACTGAGATGAAGTGATTAGATGTTTGAGTTCTTCACTAGTCTGAGACCCATCATGGCAGACAGTATCTGGATGGCCTGCTGTTGTAGCTATGGACGTGTAGCCCAAGCAGACATAATGAGTGATATCATTTGGGAGGGTGGAGTATCAGCATTAACTGCAAAAGATGCAGGGTAATGTAGCTCCACGCCTTAGATGAGCACTTTAAAATGCTGTTACTGTGAGGAGGGGGCAATTTACTAGCAGTCTGTTAAATCTTTATTGAATGTTTGTTATTGGTTAATTCTGTTTGTAGCGCCACTGTCACTCTTTGGACAGACCAGACCCTGAAGTGAGTTATTCATCCAGTGTGTCCTCTGTCTGCATAATATGTTTAACATGATGTGGCACTGGCCTCAAAGCCATATTCTTGTATCAGTGGTGGAGACATCAGTAAACTGAGTAAATTCAATGGGCCCAATTTTATATTCATTCCCCTGTATTGAAAAATGGTGGGAGGGGTGTGGGGCTTCCCTCTACCTGAACATCCACAACTGAAGTGCTCTTGAGCAAGACACCTAACCTCCAACTGCTCCCTGGGCGCCACAGCCCTATGCACTGGGCTGCTAGCAATTGCTAACCAAGGACATGTAAATGCATAACCTCAATGAATACAAGTGTTTGTACTTATTCTTAAATACATTTCATGGTTTTTAAGTATGTTAATATACTGAAGATCACAGTCGAAGGAAGACTTCTGGAGCAAGTAGACTCACGTATTTGGGATGCAGAGTAACAAAAGCTGCAGACTGTGCCAGTGAAGTGAAGACAAGAATGGCCATGGGCATGTTGGTGATGGTCAAATTGACAAAGATGTGGAAAAGCAAGTCAATTAGCACCAACACCAAACTAAGACTGATGAAAGCCTTGGTCTGGCCAGTAGCTACATATGGATGTGAAGCCTGGACACTGAAGAAAGAGGAAGAAAGACGTATTCAGGAAGTTGCTGAACATCTCTGATGATGACCACTGAGCAAGTCTGAGATGCTAGAACTCAGAAGGAGTTACTGATGCACGTTAAATCCCGCAAGTTACCTAATTAGTGTTAATTGGTCTTCCAGCTGTTCGTTATATGCTCAATTTTCTTTTTCCAGCCACTTATTGCTACTTGTCCCAACTTTTTTGGGATTTGTTGACACTCAAATTTTGAATCAACATATTTCTCCTTTAAAATGTTACATTTACTCAGGTTAAACTTTTGATTTGTCATCTATGTTCTATTACGAATAAAATATTGACATTTGCCATCTCCACATCATTGCATTGTTTTTATTCACAATTTGTTTAGTGTCCCAACTTTTTTGGAATTCGGTTTGTATATCGACCAACAGTTTGCGAGTAAACCCACCGAATCAAACATCCAGCACACTACCCCCTGGGACTCTCGGGGGCGGGGCATGCCGCTGACATCATGCTGCCCTGGGCTCCTGCACATGTTGCCTATAATCGGAAACCGCCTCTGAATGCCATGAAAAATTTAAGTGTTCATAATTGAATTAAAAAATGTTGTCATATTTTATATTCATTACATGTAAAGTGATATTTCAGACCTTTTGTTTCTGTGGATCAGTTTGGCTTATAACTCATGAAAATCAGAAATCCAGAATCTCAAATTATTAGAAAATAGTACATTAATATTCAGACTGTATCAACATTTAAAACACAAAAGACGTGAAATGTCACTTTAGATTACATTCAACTTTTCCCAACACAGTGGAATTTGACCTCAGCATTTAACCCATTCATGCAGTGAAACACACACACACACACACACACACACACACACACACACACACACACATACATATACACTAGGCTGTGAGAACATGTGCCCATTGTGGTGGGCAGCCCTATCCACAGCACCTCAGGAGCAGTTGAGGATTAGGTGCCTTGCTCAAGTCATGACCTGCCTGGGGACTGAACCAGGAACCTTCCATTCCCAAGACCAGATCCCTAACCGCCAGGCCATGGCTGCCCAAATAATAATGAATATAAACAATAATAATGAATATAAAATATGATGGTTTAACATTCTCATTAAAGTTGTGATCACCAGTGAACTTTTTCACGCTTTTCTCGTTTTTGAGGATGCATTCACCTAATAAACAGACACACCATGTTTGTGTTTCACCGTGTTCTCATATCTGCTTGATTTATGCTTTAGGTGGCAGCAAGTGGTGTAAATGTATTGCAGTCTAACAAATGAAGCCTTGCTTGCGCGCTCATGTTCACATTAAAGCACCTCTTTGTTTGTAATTTCATCATATTTCACATCAACAGCAGACCCCAGTATTGAATGAAATAATGAAATTGCATTGTGGCATAATTGGAGATGCTGAAAATCATCACATTGTTGGCTAAACAAGTCGGTGTAGGATTGCATCATAATCTAGCTCGTCACTAACAGGTCTCATAATATTTTCACAAAATTGTTGATCTTAAAATGACATTTTTGAATCCAAAGAATAGCCAAGCGTTTCATTAAATAAGCCTTTTGGAGAAAATACGTAGCCTTTAATTAGCTAGCAATAGATTTCCTTAGCTACATCCACCCAGTTTATTCCAAGGTCAGCATTGTGCTTAGGTCTGGCTCTCATATTGGTTTGGAGGAGAATTCCTGAGATGTATTTCTGTCACATCCATTAAAATAACATCAGTCTGTTGCCATCTTGTGAAGTGCACCGAGACACTTGCTTTTTTCTGTGTTTTGCTTCTAAGGCTAAATTGCAAGGTCACTGGGTACAAGGAATTATAATTTCGTACATGTGGGCTTGTATGTGTGGTGAAAGGACTCTGACAGACGGAGCCACTAATGAGTGACTGGTCTGTAGAATATGTGACTTAATGCTGAAGACGACATCTGCTGTCTTATTACACCTCAAGCCTGTGCTCCACAGCTAGCCTCAACAGATTTAGATGGTATTCTTAGCTGGCCATGCAATCATGGTGCACAATTCTACAGCTCTGATTTTGGGTCCATGTTTATATTTTATTGCACCGGTTTTTAAATTGTGGGCTAATTGTGGACAAATTTCCATCAGTAGGGGTGTGAGAAAATGTCAGTGCACTTAAGTATTGAGTAAACTTTTTCTTTTAGCTCAGAATTGACATACAGTACCAGTCAAAAGTTTGGACGCACCTCCTGGACATTCAGTGGTGTTTCATTTTTTTAAAATATTCTGCATTGTAGATTAATACGAAAGTCATCCAAATTATGAATAAATACATATGGAATTATTTAGTAAACAAAAAAGTGTTTTAAATTTTACATTCTTCACAGTAGGCACCTCTTGCTCAGCTTTCTTGGCATTTTCTCAGTCAGCTTTATGAGGTAGTCACCTGGAATGACTTTCATTTAACAGCTGTGTCTTATCAAGAGTTCATGACTTGCATTTCTTGCCTCTTAATGTGTTTGAGACATCAGTTTATGGAGGACCAAAAATAGTATAAATGAATGAATGAATGAATAAATAAATAAATGGAGGACCAAAAATGACAAAAGTATAAATTAATTAATTAATTGATAGATAAATAAATGAATAAATAAAAAAAAATAATTAAATAAATAAATAAATGGAGGACCAAACATGACAAAAGCAAAAATAAATAGATAAATATAAATTTTTTCATGAAAAAGTGTATGTACTAATAATAAATGTTTTTACTTTATTTATGTATTTAACATGTCTTATTTATTTATGTATTTCTACATGCCTACGTTTATTTATTTTATTTATTTATTTATTTATTTATTTATTCATTCATTTATTTATACATTTATTTGTTTAATTATTTATACTTTTGTAATTTTTGGTCCTCCATATCAGTTGTGTGTCTACTTTGAAGAATCTAAAATGTGTTTTGATTTGTTTGACACTTACGTTTACTACATGATTCTGTACGTGTTCCTTCATGACTTCAAAATTAATTTATAATGTAGGAAAAAAATTTAAAACATTGAGAAGATGTTTCCAAGCAGTTGACTGGTACTGTATTTGGTTGTTATACTATGACATTTTTCCTAAAAATATGTTTTAAAATGTGTATTTTGCTTTCACTTTTGCAGTATATCACAATATATTGGGTCCTAACCCCTGTATCATAATGCATGTTATATATGCCAAGGACACACATTTTGTAAATATGAACACGCTCCTTATAAATGTTTTATAAACATTTTGTCCAATGGCTTTGAAGCTTTTAGAATGTTTTAAAGTGCTGCATGATTTTTTTTTATATAATAAATTTTTGTTCATAACTTAAATATTAAAAGGTAGGCAGTCATGTTTTATATTTAATGTGACATTTCAAGCTGTTTTATATCTGTTGGCTGTTCACTTTGGCTTATAACTCAATAATTTGTGTAAAATTAATATGTAATTGGGTTTACTAGCGTGTGTGATGATGAAAACAATAGTAGTCAAATCCCAATATTGATGTTATTATATGACACGACTCTTTTAAGCCATTATCTCTTGGTGCAGGTTTATTATGGAGTATTTTAATGTCGGAATGTCAATAATGTTTCATTTATTGAAGCTCTTAACAAAGCTTTTTCTCTTTTAGTATTACACCTGGCAGATCAAGGTCAGCTTACTATAGATGAAAAACAAAAAGGAAATGACTCAATTAAGCAGTGTTTCTTTTTTTATTGCTTTAATAGTGTCTAGAATATGCTGCAGCTTTGAATACACTCAGCCTTGGATAACAGCCTCCAGCGCTGATGCAAATGAACGTTTATATCTTTCATATCTTTATGAATGACCCAATATCATCCGAATGGCACTTCTGTAACAACAGTATTGTGTTCTGACAGTGCCTTTGTAGACAACAGTATCAAATTGTCATACTGACACTGAACACTCTTGTGAGCCACTAGTAGTGAAACAGAGCACCGAATGCAGCTCATCAGATACAGATCAGACCTTTTATGCTGTTTGTGATGAATGTTGATAAGAATTGCTTTGATATAGTCTGAGCTTTATTAAGTGCTCCATGAACTGACATGCTGGCCCGTTTGGGCTTGGACTTTTGCTGCTATTGGCTGCTCAGCCCCAATTAAGGATCATTAGGAGGCGGGGCTTATGGTTATAAAGAGCAGGTTGCTCACTGCCACAAGATCAGACTTTCACAACCAGCTCAGCACAGACCTACTCTTTTTTTTTTTCAGGGGACTAGCACTTTTTATTGAAAGAGACTTTGAGAGAGGTGTAATTAAACCTCTAGAGTTATCCCAGCTTTACACAGACTCTTTTAAAAACTAAAGACTGGTGATTTTGTACTTCCTCCTGAAGTGATCGTTTTAGATGGACTACTTTACACTTATTTGTATGTTTTTATGTACTGTTGAGAAGGGGCAGGTGCCTTTTAGAGTAGGATTTTGGGACAGGTAAGACTTTGGCTAGGCAGGTCAGAGGCTTTTATTTTGTTCTTTTCTTTGGGCACTGTCCTGTTGTAACCTATAACAACTTGCTATCTCCTCAGTAAAAATATCACTTGCTAATTCAGCTTTATCTCCTAAGCCTTACTTGTTGTACTTTCACCACACTATACTGGCTCCACCATATTTGTCACTCTGTCCTCCACCCCTCTAGACAGAGGGCAGAGGGTAACACTCTGAATCGCGCTTATGATGTTGTTTCACTTACTAGGCCTGATCACATTTGGTCGAGATGATCGCTCACAGTTTGACTAGATACGTTCCACAGTTATTTCATCACACAAAAAAAAGTTTTCATCAGCCAGGTTAAGACGATAAGAATAAAATCATTCAGAGAGTAATACAGCACCCTGCTAAACCTTATTCAGGTGTATGGAAGCGTACGGTCATATGCGTCTACCAGCACTGGTGAGAATCCCAGTCTACAGGAAATGCTCATCAGAATTCTGGCCAAAATATTCAACTGATGGACATGGACCACTGACAGTTTTCACAGCCTGTGAAATCACTTCCAGGGAAGAATTGGGCGGCACGGTGGCTTAGTGGTTTGCCTCTCAGCGCTGAGGTCTTGGGTTCGAGTCCACATCTGAGCAGAGTTTCCATGTTCTCCCTGTGTCTGCGTGGGTCTCCTCCGTGGGATTCTGGTTTCCTCCCACAGTCCAAAAAAATGGAAATCGGGTAAATTGGCTACTCTAAAATTACCCTGGTGTGTGTATGAATGAATGTGTATGTATGTATGTATATATGCCCAGATATTGTTGGCATATCTGTCCTGGGTGATCCCCCTAGTGGTCGATGCAGTCCTCCAGGTGGACGGTCGCGTCCGGTTGATAGTACACTGTGCGCGACTGGCTGCCGCTTCTCACCGGAGTGTGTGTATTTAAGTGTGTTGATTGTAAAGTGTCCTTGGGTGTCTAGAAAGGCGCTATATAAGTGTAATGTTAATAATAATGAAATTAATAATTGCTTCTGGAAGTCAACACGGGTCCTTCACAACCAATTTCTGGAAGAACACTCCATAGGGAAATGCATACCATGAACATATCGAGCAAAGTGGCATTGAAGAGATCGTCATTCAGGGATTTTTGCCACTGCTGGTAGACTTGTTTGACTGTACACTTCAATACACCTACACATAGAGCTGGGCGATATGGCCAAAAATGTTATCACGATAAATTTTTCTATATTGATCGATCTCGATAATTATCACGATATTAAATTTTCTAACATTGTCATAGTTTTAAACAACATCTTTCTAAAAACATCAGATTAAATAGATGAAATGTTACTGTTTAATATATTTAAATGTTTAATGCCAGAACATAATATTGTAGCGTCCGGCTGGACGCGTTGAAAGGATGGACGAGAAAGACGTTTACAGTCGTCGCTTTATTGTTGAAACTTGATTGCTGTTGTCCCCACGCCAAATTAACAACAGGCTAGAGAGCCAAAAAGCTAACGACTAAAGCTAGCATTAAAGCTGCTGAACACACACACACACACACAGCAAGCCCCCTACTTCTCACACAAACAGATGAGCACACAGCGACCTCATGCTCTCTCGCCTGGCCCCACTACGCTCTCCCCCAATCACACGCTTGTCTTAAACACAACAGTGCATTTTGGCGGTGCTGGTGAGGAGGAGCTAACAAGCAGCAGTATTAGACTTCAGAACTCACTGTCAAGCTGCTTAGACGTGAAATGGAAACAAACGTTAATGCTTATCGAATTCTATTGTCCCAGCTTATCATCGTCATCGAGGGAAAAATTATTGTGAAAAAAATCGATATCGTTTTATCGCCCAGCACTACCTGCAAATTCAGCTGCTTCCTTCACACGCTGGCCTTTGGCTCACATTAATATCCGCCTTGTGGCTAGTTTTCCACACTTTGAATGAGAAATTCACAGCACTGTGCCACCTCATCTCAGTCTATGAATCCCGTCACACACCCTGCAGTTATTAATCTTCATGCAGCGCCATCTGCAGGAGCCTGAAGTTACTACCACCTTAAACACACAAAGTGCCACAATTTTTGGCCGGGCAGCTTATATACAGCAGATGGAAAAATGAATTTCTGAGGGCAGCAGAGCATGTGAAAGAGAACGCCAAGTGTGCAGGAAGTGCAGGAAAGAGCACTGGAGTAATGCTTCATCCCCTCAAACACAGACGTACTGATAGACAAGCACTCAGGCAGGCACTGCCATGGGGAATGGTCATGCTGCTTTGGTCTCTAAATAGGACCTCTGTTTTCTTTCTTCCTTCTGTCTAGACGAGTGAAGAACAAGCTGTTGTGTTATGTGGAGGAGAAAAGGCTTGTGTCATTAGGAGCTTGTCCCTAAGGCTGGGGTCAGGCAGACCATAAAGAAGCTTCTGTTGTGAATGTTTGTTCATTTCAAAAACATGTAATGTGTGATGTTACGAATAGATGTCGAGCGCGAGGTTTAGGTCAGGTATACATTATGAGCTGTCATCGTCTTTTCTGTGTAGCTTTAGTTATATCACCTTAATCCACAGCATAACATTGACTTTAGCCCTCAATATATAAAAAACTAGTATCAGAGGTTTTATTGAAAAATGTTCACTTTTGTTAAAACGATGCTTTTATACTCATTGGCCACTTCATTAAGTACACACACAAACAAAATTATTCTACTCGCTTACAAGACCCTCCACAATCAGGCCCCCTCTTACCTCACCAAACTGCTTCATCATTATACTCCAACTCCAAAAATAAAATGCATTATTATTATTAATTATTATTATTATTGGGCGGCACGGTGGCTTAGTGGTTAGCACGTTCGCCTCTCAGCGCTGAGGTCTTGGGTTCGAGTCCACATCTGAGCGGAGTTTCCATGTTCTCCCCGTGTCCGCGTGGGTTTCCTCCGGGGACTCCGGTTTCCTCCCACAGTCCAAAAACATGGAGGTCAGGTGAATTGGCTACTCTAAAATTGTCCATATGTGTATGTGTGTGCGTGTGTGTTCACCCAGCGATGGACTGGCGCCCTGTCCTGGGCTTAGTTGAATAGTGTAATGCCCTGCCCTGCACCCTGTGGGGGGGTAGGGGACTAACCGCGACCCTGATAAGGATAAAGCGGGTGTGATGATGAATATTATTATTATTATTATTATTATTATTATTATTATTATTACATACCTTGTATCTACATTCATTGTCCATTTGAGCTCCGCTGCCATATAGATGCACACAGTAGACTAGTCCATCTGTTTCTCTGTATACTTTGTTAGCCTCCTTTCACCCTGTTCAATAGTCAGTGCAGGGATTTTTCGGGTGGTGGATCATTCTCATCACTGCAGTGGCACTGATCTCACAGTCCACTTTACACACACCTACCTTATTGATCCACCTTGTAGATGTAAAGTCAGAGACAGTAGCTCATCTGTTCCTGCACACTGGTAGTTACAGGATGCTGTTGGCTGGATAATTTTGGTTGGGGTACTATTTTCAGACTATTAAAAAAAAAATTAATAAATCAGCAGTTTTGCTGTATCTGATCCAGTCTTACCAGCACAGTGCACACTAACACATCACCACTACATCAGTATCACTGCAGTGCTGAGAATGATCCACCATCCAAATAACACCTGCTCTGTGGGGGTCCTGATCATTGAAGAACAGATGTAAGGAGGCTAACAAATGATACAGAGAAACAGATGGACTACAGTCTGTAGATTAATTGTGATTGTCTGAGCTAATATTGGACCTTGACTGTAGATGCAAACCTAATGAAGTGGCCAGTTACTGTATAATGCTTATTTACATATGATGTGCAGTTAATGTTGCTGTTAATTGATGCAAATTTTGGAGCAAGTCAGATGCATGTTGCCGATTTCATCCATTCTGAGATGTTTAAGCCGTGCTCTTCTGCTTTTCCTTCTTCAGAGTGCAAGTTCCTGTGCACTAATGGTCAGTGTCTGGACCTCAGCTCGCAGGTCTGTGATCAGCTCAACCACTGTGGAGACAACAGTGATGAGAAGAACTGCCCTGTGTCCACCCAGCACCCTCCACCCGCCATCCTCTACTGTGAGTAACTGGCTTTGGCTACATTCTTAGATGTTCACATTAGGGCCGCAGTGTTTAAATCCATCACTGCTTTGACCTCCTTCCCTGCGAGTCTGATTTACTAAGCACTTTTTAGTATAATAATATGGCCACACCCATTTCTAGTTTTTTTCTGCGTTGAAGATTTGTTTATTCCGGAATATTTTGGGATGTTTAAAAGAGTGTGTTGCATTCACCTTTTTAAAAAAAGACTCCTTGATTTGTCAAAATAACTATTTAATATGCGTGGTTGGTATTACAGCAGTGATGACTAGGTTTAGCCCCTCCTCCTCCAAATGCTGCCAGCAAGTGTGTCAGTCCTCTGAGATGATCAAGCCTTCCTGGCATGTCCTTGTTGCTGTTACTCCACAAATATTATCCAGAATTTTACAAGTGTAGCGTGCGGTCTTGAGATTGTCTGTCTGTGTCAGATGTGTTCTCACAAGATGGAAATGTTGCGGGTGTTTCAGGCAATGGTGGCGACTGTGTAGCCCTTCTAGGGGGCACTGCATGACGTGTGCTGCAGAAATTAGTGAACAGTACATTTAAGATGGTGAACAAGGCTACTGACTCTTCAGTAAGGATGACTGATTTAGCATCATACATACATACACATTACACTTATGTAGCGCCTTTCTAGACACCCAAGGATGCTTATCCGTTATTAATATTGCATGCATTTGTGCATATCTGCAATATCAACTATAGAAATATCAAGAAAGACGCCCACTGTGAATACTCTAGAAGAGACATGTCCAACTCCAGTCCTGGAGCGCCGGATTCCTGCACAGTTTGGTGATTGCTCTGCTCTGACGCTACAATTAAACATGATCATTACCTGCTGAGCTGAATCAGGTGTGTTTGGGCAGGAAGATAACCAAACTGTGCATGAATCCAGCTCACCAGGACTGGGTTTGGTACCCCTGCTTTAGTACATTACCTGCTATATTCACACACCTGCTTTCTCAAAGATTTTCCAGACTTTGTACTAGGGGGCTGGCTGTCTGTGTAATGTCTGAGTCATTTATATTAGACATTTGCATTCACACGTAAAGATCCTCAGGGTAAATTCCAGAAGTTCAGAGTTACTGGGCATATGGGCAAGAGGCTTTCAGTTTTACTTTCACTTTTGAGAACTTTAGGATACTTCTTTGTTGCACACCCACATGTTAATAATTTTGATGGTCTTCTTAATTTATTTGTAAGACCATGTGTCGGTAAAGTAACGCATTGGCACAATTAATCTAGCTCACTAACCTATATATTACTGTAGAAAATGTACAAATAATAGTAATAATATTGAGTCATATTTCAGAAACTACAGAATATACTCGATTCAAATGTGATAAAATCAGATTTTTTTTAAAAAAACTGGATTTATGTAGATATTCATTTTTTATGTTTTTTTCAAAATCAAAGCCTGCAAGATATGTTGGGTTTTTGCAGGCCTTCACACACACAGCACCATTTTTAGTATTTTTTTTTCTTTTTTTTTTAGTAAGGACAGACCAGGTTGGTAGGGTAAAATGGGCAGCGAATTGGCACAAAATGTGCAAAAATAAAAATATAGTTGAAATCTATATAATATTAATATTATTTAATTCATTATTTAATTAAAACATTTTACTTGTATATTATGTTCATTATATCTTAAGTGACATTTTTAAGCTCATGAAAATCTGAAATAAAACAATCCCAAATTATTAGAATACTTATTTCCCAGTTTGAGTAAATTACTATTCAGACAGTATCAACATTAAAAAAAAGAAAAGGTTTGAAATTGTAATCATTTTTTTTATTTTTATTTATTTTATTTTTTTTATTTTATTAAAAAAAAATTTTTTACATTTTTATTTAAATTTTATAATTAAAATTTTTACTTTTTCATTGACCCTCTAATTTTTGTACATGCACTAATAGTCTAGCTTTAAAAATAAGCAGATGAAAGTTTATATTACTTTATTTTAGCATCCAGTGTTGCATAGATATTGTTTAGTGGACACTGTTGTACGTTTCTTAGATATCCCCAAACTATAGTGACGGCCCTTTTTCCCACCCCTCTTTTCTGCTTTGCTGTTCAGGCTCTTGCTCTGTTTTGCTGGTGTGGAAGTCATACGACCCCTTAATGTCTTTGCTGTTCATTAGTCAGCTCTCATCAGAATGCTGTAAGCACCATACTCCCGTAGCCACCTGCAGTGCTGTGTTTTGGGATGAAACTCTGCGCAGAGAGGACGCTCTTCATCCTCTCCTCTTCTTCTACTTAAATGTAGAGGAGAAAGACAGAGTGTGTTTTTCCAGCTCAGCTACATCAATGGGCTGGGTGAAGGACACCAGGCAGAGGCAGTGGCAGACAGCCAGTTCTCTTTGATGTGCACTAGCCCTTTGTTACCACCAGTTTAAGGACACCAGAGAATAGAAAGGAGAGTGGAGGAGAAAAAAGAAAAACTCTTGAAAGCAGCACACTTATCTAGCCACCAGAGGGGTGTGCCCTGAAGTAAGTTCAGCATATTGAGTTTCTCAAAAGGTAGCTGGCTTCACCACACATTTGCATGCATGAATGTACAAACTAACCTCATATAAACTAAGTGAATTCAGATTGTGCTTTCATTGCTTCATAGCAGAGAATTACAAAAAAGAGCCATGACCCTGTTAACAAATGAAGGAAAAATGAAGGAAAAGTTTTATATAATTTATTATGAAATAGATGTTTTTGGCTATAACGGGGAGAATACAGGAATTAAGATGTTCTTTATAACAGTTTTAAATCAGCTTGCATCTTGAAGGTACAGGTATGCAGTTTCTGCATAGTTTTAGAAAAAAATTACTACTGAATTAACAGATGATGTACAGAAATTATATAAAAAAGAAAGAACAGTTTGTCAGGAAAATTACTAAAAAGTATTTTAACTTGATATTTAACTTTAAAGACACAGTATGTAGTTTCCAGTGACATCTAGTGGTTTAGTTTCCATATTGCAACCAACTGAAAACTCTTTCCAAAGCCCCGCCCTTCCAAACACGAAGGAGTCTGTATGGTGGCTCTAAGATGTCATAAATCTTTGATACTCCTGAACGTCTAATAGCAGCTTTGGAGCTAGTGATGTCAAGTGGTAAGATTAATTTTAATTAGAAATTTATTAAATGTAATATGTAAAATTATCATAGCTACAATGCAGACGAAACATTTTCTGCACTTCAGTAGTGCTACTGTAAACAGCCGTTTTCTGTACAAACACAAGATAATGTAACGAAAGTAAACGCATCAAACTGTTTCACTGTAGACAGATAATACAAGCAGGAAACACATTTTCTCTAGTCAAGGTAAGCTTGCCATGCTCTGAAGAAGGCACTTCAGCCAATATGTCAGCTTCTAATAAAGTTATGTATTTTTAGACCCTCAGAGCCATAATGTCAGCTCTCTGTGTGTTAGCTTGACAGTTCACACAACAAGCTCATATTAGCTAAGCTTGCGAACTAGCGCACAGCTACGAATCTCCCATTCCACCTTAAATGAGTACTTACTGCAGTAGCGTCCAATCAGTAGCGTTCAGCTCCAATGTGCTACAATGTCCTGCAGCAACAGTTAAGGTGGAATGGGGGAAAAACACTGCGCGCACGAATATGAAGCTAAGCTAAGCAGAACTTTTTCAGTAAACTTTGGGAGTACCTTGACTATTGATGGTCTCCTAGCAGTTGAGCACCATTCGAGGCTGTTGGAAAGCGCGGTGCTTTGGCGTCCCTTTGATTTGTGTTTTTGTTCTTGAAGTTTTATTGAGGTATGTGTGTGTTTCTTCTTCTTCTCCTGTTTTATGTCAGCTAGGGTTGGGCGGTATTGGTGTTTTTCATACCCTGGTATGAGCTTGAGAAAATACCGCGGTATTACCGGCGGTGGCGGCTGCTGCAGCTGAGTGCCCTCTTCGCCCCTCAAGACAGAGAGAGAGAGAGCACGCGCAGCGAGACAGGGTGAGAGATAGACGTCCACATTCAATCGTGACTCAGCGAATTTGTTTCGCTTCTTTCTAACGAAATAAACAAAATTAAGACACTGAAATTAGCTTTAATATGATCATCAGAGCGGGAATCGCAGTGTGCGCGCAGATTCACTCACACCACACACACACACACACACACACACTGTGAGAGAAGCAGACGGAGGACCAGTTGTATAATTAAGACAGAATAACTTTACCAGAGGCCGAAATAAACAATTACTTGTTTAGTTTTGAAATAAAAGTGTCAAGTGTGTGTGTGTTTCTGTGAAACTGGCGCTGTTTTGCTGATGTGTGAAGCACGTTTAAGTCCCAGTTTTAATAGACTTCTTTTTGAAATTTGCCGCATTACCTCACGTGACTAATACCGTCATAATTTTTAGATACCGTCACCATATTTAAATACCGCGGTATAACAAAATACCTTTATACCGCCCAAGCCTAATGTCAGCCAACAGTAAAACAAAGCTACAGCACCATCGAATTTGAGTGGCCAATTCGTCATTACAACACAAACGGTTTTTGCTAGCCTCGTTTGTCCTTTACGAACTACTGTAGAAACATGACGATGCAACATGGCGGCCTCAGTCAGTGTTCAACCCGCGACCAATGTAGATATAAACAGCTTATTCTAAGGTAAAATAATCAAATGACTTCTTAGTTTATAATGATTAGATGTGTTTTTAATCATTTTTATTAGTGATTATCTTAAATTCTGCTAAAAGATAACCCAAAATATTACATACTGTGTCTTTAATGATGTTCCATATAATTGTTGGTTAAGAACAGTACTTTTCTCACTCAAATAAATTACCAATCTGATTCCTTTTACTAGAAATTTAGCATAAACTCACATTACCTTAATAACACCTTTTTAAAACAAATAAAAACGTACAGTGGAACCTTGGTTTTCATCTTTAATCTGTTCTAAAGTGCCTGATGATAACCAAAATGAGCAATAACTGAAGCCGTTTCCCATAAGAAATAATGGAAATCCAATTCATCTGTTCCAGACACTCCAAAATATTAGCAAAAATATATTTTACAGTATATAGAATAACTATACTTTTACATACAAAAGACAATGATGAATAAATTCAAAAGACTGATGAAATGGATAAATGAACATTTAACATCACTCTTACGGATTTACGCTCTGTTTTAGAGAATGCCAGTGTGGTCCAGCCAGCAGCCTTTGTTTTGTACACTCGTTCTTAGCCGCTAATTGTTTTCGCACCTATTTCAGGCGGTAGCGCTGTGCACTGTGTGTGATGTTTGTTTGTTTGTTTTCAGTGTTATCAATGAGAAACAAAGCCAGAATGAATGATTAACACGAAGGTACATGCAAAATTAGAGGCGAGTCATGAATGCCAATGAAAACTGGGCAGAAGAACAATAACTGGGACAAAATTTCCCTGAGAAAGTCAATGATAACCAAATTGTATGATAACTGAGGTTCCACTGTATTCGAATAACTACCAAATACCAAACTACCAATCCAAGCTCTTTAGATGCTGTAGACTTTATAAAGTACTGTATGTACAATACAAAAATAGATTACTGGTATAGATGTAGGCCGGTTGATGAATTTGAATAATGCTTTACTGAAGTCATTTCAATCTGAATGATGGTAATCACTGCAGCGAAGTTTTGGGTTCTAATGGTCATTTTTCCTTTTGCAGCCTTGAGCTGATAAAAAATATTATCAACTGTTGTCTTCATTTAAATCGGTGACAATATTATATTTGTCATTCCATTGCCTTTTTCGTGCTGTTGTCTATGGTGTATTAAAATTTTGTATATTGGAAGCATTTAAGTGTAGACTACACAAGCATAGCATAGAAAAAAACACTTTAAAAGCACCACTTAAAGATTATAATGTAAATTTTAAGTCTTGCGAAGAATGCTGGGGTATATGCAAATGAAAGAAGCTCTGGTATGTGACCTCTCTGAAGGTCAAAATTGAGTAAACTTGTACAGAAGGATGGTGTCAGCGCTCCAGCTTTATAATTTCTAATTGTTATAGTTATAATTGGTTTTTACTCTCCATCTGATATGCAGGAGATCACAAAGCGGCTGCAAGAAATTTACCTAAAACAATTGAGAACAATTGACACTCACCTGGGGTGCTTCATAAATGAATATGTAACATGATGATGTTTATTAAGATCATTCTGGAGAAGATAATTGTCCATATTTACATTATTACCCAAGCCTAGCATCCAGTCTTATGCAGAATATGGTGTAGTCATCAAATTCGTCTGTCTTTCTCTGGATCTGGTCTTTAATTGATTGTTTGTCCTCCTCTTGCTCATAATCTTGGTTTTAAGAGCTCTTGGTAACACTTAAATCATGATGAAAGTAAGTAGAACTAATGAAGAAAGAAAATAAATGTTTTCCAGGTCCAGTGGGCCTCATTCAGCAATGATTCTTAATTTTTTATTATTATTATTATTATTAACTTCTGCAGTTTTCAAGATGATCGACATTCACCAGTTTGTGCACTTCTGCAGTTGTATCATATTATAGTATCATATGTGACCCTGCCAGGGAAAACCAGGTCAAAGTAATTTTTTTTGTCAAATATGAGTTATTAGCATATTTGTACAGAGTACTGTTAGCGGAATCCTCACACAAAGCTTCAGCCGATTATCTCTTACTTTCAGAGATAGAGCATTCAGAGACACAGCATACTGACACTTAACTCAGTTTATTTGTGTCACAATATATTAATACACTAGAAACGCTTAAAAATTAATAAAAATAAACCCAAATATAGCAGAAATGAAGACTAAAAGACGACGCTGGCTAAAATCGCTCTGTTTACATTAGCTGAAGACTTCTGACCTGCTCACGTTTGGCGGATGGATACATGAGCTCAATCACATTTCTCCAGTGAAGAGAAGTAGTTCAGGAGCCGAATGACACCCAACAAGCTTGTGTACCTCCGCGGTAGAAGTAGTTCTACATTTCCGGATTCGAGGGGTCACAGAAACTAGTGATGGGATTTTCAGCTCTATTTTGAGATGCGGCTCTAATGGCTCTTCTTACTGTGGAGAGCTGGCTCTTTCGGCTCCCAAACGGCTCCCCATATATAGTTTTTACATTATTAATTAATTAATAGCTTAAACCTAATTTTATAACATTTTGTTTCATTATTGACATTGTTAAGCACTTGTGATGAGTAAAAATGCTGCATAACAATGCTTTATAAATAAAAAAATTTATTATAACCAATTATTAAATTATCACAAAATAGCACCACCTCTACAAAAATAACATAAAATAAATTAAACAGTTATAAATACAATCACCAACCACAATCCGAAAAAGTATTAAAGCAGCTTCATAACAAAAAGGCACAATAACACAAGTATAACTTACAGTGCTATTAAATTAAAGTATAAAACTATGAAGGATAAAAAAAACGTGAACAATACAGGTTTTGAACCACTAGAGATGAAGAACTCTGCACTTTTCCATCAAAATAATTCTGGTTCTTGAACTGGTGCCGTTCGGGCTTATGAGAACCTCGGTGCTTTTTAGTGAACCAGCCCGCGTTTCCACTAGTTGAACCGAGGATACGTCACGGTGTATGTCATCAACAAAGCAGAATTATAAACAAAGATGGCGGAGCGCATCGACTACTTGTGAGCATTTGTGCTCTTGGTACAAATGCTTGTTTCACTTCACAAGTCAAATCTAGAGCCGGTACATTCCCTCGTCCAGCTCCACTGCGCGATAGCTCCTTTTTAGAATCTCTGTAGTCCTTTTTTAGCTTCTTTAGCTTATCTATGACTTGCTCTCTTGAACGAACAAAACCTGCCCGAGCTAAATCCTCCACCAGCTCGCTGTAGAGTTTCTCCTTTCTAATACTCCCCTCAAGTTTCTGCTGAAACTCCGGAGAACACCAAATAGATAACAAAAACTGATTTTCTTCAGTGGACCACTGTACGCTACGAGTCGCCTCAGTGCGCAGGCGCGTTTGGTTCGCACCAAGTATTTTTTTGGTTCCCGCTGCGAACGAACGTTCCTGGTTCGGGGCGGAATTTTTGTTGGTGGAAACGCGCCGAACGGTTCAAAATTAGGTTCGTGAACCAGAGATACGGAAGGAAAAAAAATGGCTCCCATTGTGGAGCCGGTTCCAATCGTTCACTTCAAAGAGCCAGCTCTTAGAGTCGGCTCGTTCGCGAACGACACATCACTAACAGAAACCCATTTTTCAAGTAAAATCTGCAAATTCGCTGAACGGCTTTCTGCACAAAACAACTTTTTTTGTGAATTTAAGTCTTGTTTTTGATAAAAAAATATGTACTACGATAGATATCTGAGACTATTATCTTTCATTTACAGCAATAAAACCGAGTGGCTAAGTTTTGTCGCTAATGTGAGTGACACAATATTGACAAGATATCTCAATAAGTTGCCCAGCGACTTTGGCCTGGTTTTCCCTGGCGAGGTCACATATATACTCATTAGTCACTTTATTAGGTACACACCTTGTATCTACACTCATTGTTCATTTTATTCCTTCACTTACTATATAGGTGTACTCACAGAACGACCACAGAGCAGGTGTTGGTTGGGTGGCGATCAGATTGGACACTGAGCCAAGCTCCAAAAATGCTAAACGACAGATCTACTTTAAGTCACAGTTCCTACATAAGATTATTGCAATACCTGGATTGACTAGGATATCATTACAGTATGCTTCAATTTCCTAAGGAATGGAATGTTCCACAAGAATGTGGACACACATCTCTACAGTCATTGTCCATTTCAGCTCCACTGACCATATAGGTGCGCTTTGCATTTCTACAATTACAGACTGTAGTCCATCTTCACCACAGATCAGGTAGTGGGTCATTCACAGCACTGCAGTGATCCTGAAGTGGTGGTGGTGTCTTTGTTGAACCCCTCTGTATCACAGCTGGAGGACACAATCCAGCATCCTACTGTTGCTGAATTTACATCTACAGGGTGGGCCAACAAGGTATTTAACAGTGGACACTGAGCTAACACAAGTTCTGCTGTGTAAACTATTTGTACCAGTGCAACACACACTGTAGTGAAATTTTTCACTGTTTCAATTTTCATTCTTTATATATACATATATATATATATATATATATATATATATATATAGTCTTTTTTTATTTTTATTTTACTTTTTTAGTTTGTCATTTTTATCCTATCTTTAGTGTAATCTTTTACATTTTAGGTTTTGTATCTATTTCTAACCTTATGTGTACTTTGTGGATTTGCTACTGGATGCCTTGAATTTCCCCTCGGGGATCAATAAAGTATCTATCTATCTCTCTCTATATCTCTGTCTGTCTCTCTCGCTATCTCTCTCTCTACCTCTGTCTCTCTCTCGCTATCTCTCTCTCGCTATCTCTCACTATCTCTCTCTCTGTCTGTCTCTCTCTCTCTCGCTATCTCTCACTATCACGCTCGCTATCTCTCTTGCTCTCTCTCACTATCTCTCTCTCTCTCTCGCTTTCTCTGTCTCTCTCGCTTTCTCTGTCTCTCGCTTTCTCTGTCTCTCTCGCTATCTCTCTCTCGCTTTCTCTGTCTCTCTCGCTTTCTCTGTCTCTCTCGCTATATATATCTCTCTCTCACTATCTCTCTCTCACTATCACGCTCGCGCTCTCTCTCACTATCACGCTCGCGCTCTCTCTCGCTATCTCTCTCTCTCTCTCTGTCTCTCGCTATCTCTGTGTATCTCTCTCTCTCTCTCGCTTTCTCTGTCTCTCTCGCTTTCTCTGTCTCTCTCGCTTTCTCTGTCTCTCGCTTTCTCTGTCTCTCTCGCTATCTCTCTCTCGCTATCTCTCTGTCTCTCGCTATATATATCTCTCTCTCACTATCTCTCTCTCTCTATCTCTCTATCTCTCTTGCTCTCTCTCACTATCACGCTCGCGCTCTCTCTCGCTATCTCTCTGTCTCTCGCTATCTCTGTGTATCTCTCTCTCTCTCTCTCTCTCTCTCTCTATATATATATATATATATATCTCGCTATCTCTCTCTCGCTTTTTCTCTCTCTCTCGCTGTCTCTCGCTATCTGTGTATCACTCTCTCTATATATATATATCTCTCACTATCTCTCTCTCTCTCGCTATCTCTCTCTCGCTTTTTCTCTCTCTCTCGCTGTCTCTCGCTATCTGTGTATCACTCTCTCTCTATATATATATATCTCTCACTAGCTATCTCTCTATCTCTCGCTATCTCTCTCTCGCTTTTTCTCTCTCTCGCTGTCTCTCGCTATCTCTGTGTATCTCTCTCTCTCTCACTATCTCTCTCGCTATCTCTGTGTATCTCTCTCTCTCACTATCTCTCTCGCTATCTCTGTGTATCTCTCTCTCTCTCTCTCTCTCTCTCTCTCTCTCTATATATATATATATATATATATATCTCTCTCTCGCTTTTTCTCTCTCTCTCGCTGTCTCTCGCTATCTGTGTATCACTCTCTCTCTATATATATATCTCTCACTATCTCTCTCTCTCTCTCTCTCGCTATCTCTCTCTCGCTTTTTCTCTCTCTCTCGCTGTCTCTCGCTATCTGTGTATCACTCTCTCTCTATATATATATATCTCTCACTAGCTATCTCTCTATCTCTCGCTATCTCTCTCTCGCTTTTTCTCTCTCTCGCTGTCTCTCGCTATCTCTGTGTATCTCTCTCTCTCTCACTATCTCTCTCGCTATCTCTGTGTATCTCTCTCTCTCTCACTATCTCTCTCGCTATCTCTGTGTATCTCTCTCTCTCTCTCTCACTATCTCTCTCGCTATCTCTGTGTATCTCTCTCTATATATATCTGTCTCGCTTTTTCTCTCTCTCGCTGTCTCTCTCACTATCTCTGTGTATCTCTCTCTCTCTCTCTCTCTCTCTCTCTCTCTCTCACTATCTCTCTCGCTATCTCTTACTATCTCTCTTTCTCTCTGTCTCTCTCTCTCTACATCTCTCTCTCTATACCTCTCTAACACAACACCACATCAGTGTCACTGCAGTGCTGAGAATGATCGACCCATCATTTCATTCACCATTAACTCATTTGTTATACTTACCTTATGTCAGTAGTTTACTTTCATGGACTTTAAATTAGTACTGTGTAGGCTGCTGTTATCTCATAGTTTCCTCTTTTTTTTGTCTGTGCTCAGCTCAGAACTCCATAACCCGCCATAAGGGTGGATGAAGTGAGTTGCTCTGGACCGTGACTGCGTTTGGCCACTACGAGGTTAATGGGCCTGAAAGCCAGAGTCGTGTTTGGATCAAACGGCAGGGCCTGTCTGCAGCTGCTCTGCATGTTCTCTAGTGTGACTCTCCAGTCAATGAAGCGTAAAACGAGTGTGTTCAAGTGTCC
>BRDA01010986.1:0-11523 GCA_036984385.1 Crenuchus spilurus | reverse complement strand
AAAGGAAAGCAAAATGGAGAATAAGAAACTGTGTAGCCCTGTTATAAGACTAGCCTAGTATCTTAGCATGCTGTCACTGCTTCACCATAAAGCATCGAGTCTACTGGACCCAATACCCGATTTGACCATGTAACCATGGTAACGTCAGCCAGTACGATTGTTAGTTGAGATTAAGTTTAGTATGTTAATTACAACTAAATATAATACCTAATTTAGCACATAAATCAATATGGTGGCTAGTCCCTAAGCTAGCTAAACATTCCTTAAAGGCGTTTAGATGCACTGAACAGGTTCACTTTTGACAGATTATGCTTTTATTTGGAATTTAAGCAACACAATGATTTTCTCACTTTTCTGGTTAAGACGGCTCCTGAAGCTATATCATTTCTTCCACAATTACTTAATTACTTGATGCAATTATCCATAAAATACTCCATTACCAAAACATTTGGTAGCCGCAGGCCTAGCTCAAGTACAGGCTTTGATAAACATATAATGACACAGTTCATCACGCCAGCCTTAGAACATCAAACCACCCATTCCATCGCATGTACAGCCCTTTTCTAACCTAGCCTAATTCAAGAGCATCTCCATCAGCAAGGGAACGTACGGTTGCTGACATTTCACACATATGTACACAGGACCCGTAAGACGCCTTTTATGCTCAGTGGTGTCTTTTCTCTGCTGATGGACAGAAACTCGGTTGGGCATCTTTAATATGATGTCTGTGTTCTTTTCGTGGCGTTATTGATGGTGAGATCTCCTCTGTAGTATAGGCTCGGCGTGGAAGCTGTAGGTTGGCGTGCTGGGTGGGATGGCCTCTTCCCACTGGCACTGTTTGTGCCACAGCTGAACTGCAGGGCTTGAATCGGCTGCCTGCTCTTCTGATGCCCAGCGGGATGCCAGTCTGTCAGCGTGTTGTGCTCTCCCCCATTCCTCTATGCTGCAAGCCTTTGATTTTTTTGCACAAAGACCACCTGTGTGATCCAGCCATTTAAAACAGCAGACGAGCCCCCCCGCCAATAAAAAATGCATGTTTATAGCTGAATGACAAAATGCTTGTCTTTAATATGGTGGCATGCACATTCAGAACAGCCTGTCAAAACACTTTGGTGTCTTGTCAAAGTGATGTGGCATCCATAGATGCCCTGACAAAGCGAATAAACCTCCACGTCAGTTGCTTTGGAATCTGTAGTGTGACGTGTCTGTCTGTAAAGAGCAGCTCTTGGCGCACCATGTTTTCATACGTTTCACCCCGAAAATTGGCCCGATCGATTATAATATCATCGATCATCGTCTTTTGGAACCCCAAGCTTAAAGTCAATGTAACTTGGTGCTTTAGAAAGACTTGGACAGTTTGACAAATGATGGGTTTTCAGAACGCTTTGCCATTCACTGAAAGCCTGGACAGCCCTTGTGGAAATGAATGGCCAAAGAATAAGAAGGTTACATACATCAAAGCTGCAAGCTTTTACTTTTCCGACCTATTCAGTGGTTCAAATGTTTATTCCCAACAGTCAAATCGTGCCGGTATGGATCCAAACTAATGGTGAGCAAAAACACATGGCCAAATGTTTGTGGACACCCCTTCTAATGAAAAAGCAGACTTGGCACCATGCCTAATACCAGGTGGTCGGAGGTGTAAACACAGCACAAAATGAACCACCGTCTGCAACCAATCTTTGCATGTAAACTATTAAGACAATTTGAGAACTAAAAAAAAACACCGTATCACCAATCATCAAATTTGTGTGTGTGTCAGTCTTAGTCTACTATACACGGCATATTGTTTATTATTATGCACGCAGTTCTTCAAATACTGACTCAGTATAATGTATTGTGATGTATTGTCATATTGCTCATTCCCAGTCCAAACTGGTCCAGGCTACAGGTGCAGACTATTAGACCTGCCCATATGTGAATGTAACCCTCACAGATCTGCTTCCCTGGTACGGCAGTGAGTCAGCAAAGCATCAGACCTCAGCATGGGATGATGCAGGGTCTAGAATTTTGGTTGTGTGTGTGTGGGGGGGGTTAATGACAGGTTCCTGTGAGGTGCTGCCTCTCAGTCTCACATGAGTGAATTATTCAGGAAAAGTGTGTTTGTTGCATGATTCTGGCTAGATGAAATATACCTTAATATAATTCATTCTGTCTCTCTATGTGTCTCTCTGTCTCTCTCTCGGTCTCTGTCTGTGTGTGTGTGTCTCTCTGTTTCTGTCTCTGTATCTCTCTCTCCCTCTCTCTCTCTGTCTCTGTCTCTCTGTTTCTGTCTCTGTATCTCTCTCTCTGTGTCGGTCTCTCTCTCTGTCTCTGTCTCTCTCTCTCTGTTTCTGTCTCTGTGTGTGTGTCTCTCTCTCTCTGTTTCTGTCTCTGTATCTCTCTCTCCCTCTCTCTCTCTGTGTCGGTCTCTCGGTCTCTGTCTCTCTGTGTGTGTCTCTGTCTCTCTGTTTCTGTCTCTGTCTCTCTCTCTCTCTGTGTCGGTCTCTCTTTCTGTCTCTCGGTCTCTGTCTCTCAGTCTCTGTCTCGGTCTCTGTCTCTCTCTCTCTCATGTGGTCCACAATTCTAATCAAACAGAGCTACAGGTGAGATGAAGTGTTAATCACATTTATATCAGGTATTTTTGTCGTTTATTGGCTGGGATAATGAGTTCAGCTGCAGGTTTTGATAACTGAATAAATGCTGAATATCAGTCAGGGCTGATAATCACTCATCCTCTCATTTTTCTTGTGAAGCACCATTTTATGCTGCAGTTTTGTCAGACTAGGTGTAATCCATGTCCGCAAAGCAATATTTGCACCCACACTTCAGTTCCTCGTTTGCATATTCATTGCATATCCGTAGTTGCTAAATAATTCATAGTAATTGCTGAATAAAAAGTCTTTTTAAATAACTTTAAATAACTTTTGAAGCTGTTTAAGTCTGTCACATTTTTCTCTTTCACTCATTTGTGATGGGTCCCTTCCTGTTAGCGCTGAAGTGGTGTTATATTGATTAAGCAGCGTGCTGTACTGTTATTCAAGTGTGTTACAGTTTAAAGAGGTTTTAATTGGTCCAGTAATAAGGCATCTATATGCTTGCGTACTATTCTCCAGCTATACATGTTGTATTTCTGAAGCGTTGAGCATCTTGATTTATGGTGACATGACGGCTTTAGCAATTTGCCATCACAGTCCCAGGTTACCCTGCATATGTGAAATGAGTTAGTCTCTCACACTTTGTCTTTTTTTTTTCCTCTCTCCCTCTCTCACACGTACCCTCCTCATGTCTGGCACTTCTCTCGCTGTGAGTGGCCCACTGTCTCTCATCTCTCAATCAGCTGTGTCATCCGCTGTTCTGCTGTGTTCTGCCTGGTGACAGTAAAGAGGCTGATGGATCTGCAGCCTCTCAGTGTTGGCTGCACTCAACGTTGCCTGCCTCCGGCATTTTTTGGGCTAATGCTGTTGCTAGCACCCACTCTGTCTGCTTTTTAGTCAGCTTTTTATCTCTCTCTGTGTCTCTCTCATGATTTGCTGCCCGGTACTTGGCTCAGTTTTCTCTCATCTTCCTTTCCTTCCTTTTTCTTTCTTTATTTCTGTCTGTATCTGTGCCTGCATGTGCGTGAGCCTGTGTGTGCCATGTTTTCAGTTTCCATCGTCTCTGTGGGTACGGATGCTGAGGACTGTGTCTCCATGGCGATAATGGCAGCTGGATGGCCCTGAGAGAGCGAGAGAGAAAGAAAGAGAGCGAGGGGATGGCATTGCCAGTGGTATCTGGGGCAGAGAGTGTGTGCATGTCGCTAGGAGACCAGGACAGAACCAGTATCCGGCAATGCCACTCCACTGGAGAAGTGCTCGTTCCTTATTCATTCTGTCTGTCTTCAGATGAAAGCCAGGGCTAAAGAGCCAACCCCCTTCTCCAGCACTGACCTCTCTCTGTCTCTTAGTTTCTCAGATTGTTGCTTCAATGCCGCCAGGCTTTGTTCTTTTCACTGGACTCGCCCAAACAAAGCGGTAGGAAACTTGTGCAGTGATATAGTATCTCTTTTAGTGTCATCCAACAGCTTTGACTTTTAGCTTTACACTACAGCTTAGCTAAACTAGAGCGTTCTCCATCCACTGCCATTTGGGAATTCTGCTCAGACCAAGCTCAAAGCATTTTTAAGGGTTTTAGAATCAACTAAACTGTTGAGCCGTGATTCTGTTCCGACTGAGTGTTGTCCTGGTTTGTGTTTCCCAAAAATCTCTTTGGAGCATTGCTTTGAAGATTGCATTCAATGACCAGAGCGTGCGAGGTCAAGAGGTTGGATGATCCCAACCCCACCTCATCCCAAATGATCCCAAATGTACTGGATGGAGCAGCATCATTCCAGAGAACACAGTTCCACTCTCCTCTCAATGCTTGGGGGGGGCTTTATATCCCTCTAGCTCACCTGGCATTAGACCGTTAGTTTAGTTTCAGGTGTATTTGCTTCAGAGAGTCCTATTCTATTGGCAGTACTTCTCTACACGGACTAGACATTCGGACACACTGACTAGCTTTCATTAGAAACATATAATGTAGCAGTGGAGCACATGTACATGCTTGTCCTGCACAGCATCTCTGAGCTGCAGTAATAAAGCCATGCAGAGATGACAAATGGCTATGAAGAAAGCTCTGCTCAGAGCAAATCCAGGCTTTAATCTCTCCATATTGCTCGTTTCTTTGTGTACCACAGGCAGCAGCCGCGGACATATGTTAGCGTTTTCCGCTCATCGTATTTTTTGCTGTAAATTAACCAGTTTCTGGTTAATGAAGTTACTGAGAAGGGAAGCAGAACAGAACACAGTCTGTTACATGTACTGAATCATATTTGGGTTGAAGCTCAGCTGCAGGCCAGGTTCAGGACAGCTGTAGTCCTTACATTGGCTTTTTTCTGACTGTAGGGTCTGATTGGGCCTGGATCTGCAGGTCCACTGTGTAATCAGCCTTTGTAAGAGTAAGATACTACTAGTTATTGGGGTTAGATTTGATGCTGATGCTGTGATCAGCAGGTAGCTCTTTATTGACTAGCCTGCATTGCTAGTTTCCTTTATTAATGACTTTTTCGTGATTACACAAGTGGCGTGTAAGTTAACAAAGCCCTTCCAGTTACCCAGACTACTGCATTAGTTGATTAAATCCTCCAGCATCATTATGATGATTATCCACACGGTCATTCATTAAAGCGGTAACAACAATGTTAGCATGTCTTGCCAATTAAAAAACTGTTTTTAATGTGTTTATTAGCCACATTAGCATTGTTGAGCCATCTCCATCTTAACCAGTCAAGTGTCAGGTTAGGCTTTGTCATTTCAGCTGTATTCATGTGCACAAAATGTTCTTCCAGGACCACAGAATACAATACAGTAAATATGAACATACGACAAAAGCAGTAAATACAGTGTATGTGGAGAAAGAACCAAAGACACAACAGTGTAGCACTGACAAGTGCAGTACATAGCAGAACATGAATATTACATGTTTATTACATAATACAGTATTAGGTAATGTTATTACAGACATTACATTGCAAACCATCAGGCAATGGGATTTGGTGCTTCAGGCTTAATGCTCAATGAAAAGTTGAAAGTGTGTGGTCCTGGCAACCCACTGTCCAACACATTTCACTGCTTTCCCTTATCACAGCACACTGGACCCAATGTGACTGTATCAAAGCAAGTGAAATGCAAAAGTATTCAGGGCAGTGGGCCTCCGGCAGTAAGGTTGGGAAGCATTTGATTTTCCTTATTTAATAATATTCTGTCCCTTTGATAAAGTGCCTCACTCTTGCATCACACCTTTACTTTGCTACTACATATAGATACTTGATAATGCAGTCATCTAAAGTTATCTAGCTTAGCTGCTAGATGAAAATAACAGGTTATGTATGTAGCTCTGATACTAGATAAGAATAACTGGTTCTTTAGCTCTCTGTTGTAAAGTTATGTAGCTTATTTCTTGGTGAAGATAACAGGATATCTAGTTATCCATACTAAAGTTAACTAGTTTAGCTGCTAGAAGAAGATAACTGGATATTTAGTTATCAGTTGTAAAATTATCTAGCTCTGATACTAGATCAGGATAACTGGTTGTTTAGTTTTCTGTTCTGAAGTTAGCTTAGCTACTAGATGAAGATAACAGGTTACCTGCTATAAAGTTATCTAGCTCTGAGACAGGATCAGGATAACTGGTTGTCTAGCTATCTGTTGTTTTTTAGCTTAGCTGCTAGTTGAAGATAACTGGTATTCTGGTTATCTCTTGTATAGTTATCTAACTTATCCGCTAGATGAAGATAACTGGTTATCTCTTGTAAAGTTATCTAGCTTAGCTACTAGATGAAGATAACAGGTTACCTGCTATAAAGTTATCTAGCTCTGATACTAGATCAGGATAACTTCTTGTCTAGCTATCTGTTGTAAGTTATTTAGTTTAGCCGCTAGATGAAGAAAACTGGTTATCTGGTTGTCTCTTGTATAGTTAACTAGCTCTGATACTAGATCAGGATAAATTCTTGTCTAGCTATCTGTTGTAAGTTATCTGGCTTAGCTGCTAGTTGAAGATAACTGGTTATCTCTTGTATAGTTATCTAGCTTAGCTACTAGATGAAGATAACAGGTTACCTGCTATAAACTTATCTAGTTCTGATACTATATCAGGATAACTCGTTGTCTAGCTATCTGTTGTAAGTTATCTTGCTTAGCTGCTAGATGAAGAAAACTGGTTATCTGGTTGTCTCTTGTATAGTTAACTAGCTCTGATACTAAATAAGGATAACTGGTTGTCTAGCTATCTGTTGTAAGGTTATCTAGCCTGGCTTCTAAATAACTTTATCTGGTCATGGTAAAGTTGATTTTGTGCTGTTCAAGTTCAGCTTGTGTGGCTGTTTGTCTTCCTCTCCTCCTCTTCCTTTGCTCTAATGTCTTCCTCTCCCTTTCCCTGACTGTGCTCTCATGGCCTAAATTCAGAGAAAAGCAGCGTTTTTGTCTCCTCTGATGTGTGCTGCTGCACTGCGGGCAATTTAGTGGCGCGCGTTCCAGCCGCACTGTTCAGACAGCACCCTCAGTCTGCTCCAAAAGATAATGCTCCTCTGTTTCGCACTTTAAAATGTGCACTCTGCAGAAAGAACAGTTCTCGAATCGTCTCTGTCTCTCCGAGCCGGAGGCCTGTCTGGCCCCTCCTGCAGCCTGGATCAGCCGCAGCGTCTAACGTAATCAGATTGGGCCTGCAGTCTGGGACTGGCTGGGATATCGCAGCTACCCGCTGTAATGCCGTGGGCAGTCTGGCTGCCGGAGATAGGCCTGCATTGTCTTGCTGTACCAGACACTCTGCCTGTCTGTCTGTCTGTCTGTTTGTCTGGGTAATGGCTGGCCGTACCAGGGAGATAGAGTCTTTATACGTATTACAGGCCAGTTGTCTGTCTTTTGTGACCGAACTAGGGAGATGAACATGGTCGCCTTGAGCGTTCTGCACAGTTTGAACACTCAGTGCTTCATAGATGTTGCACAACATGGAAGGAAGCAGTAAAGGATGCCGTCCTTTGTTTTTTGTGTAGTATGCATGATATTTTTATGCGCAGGTCAGTAGAGTTTAGCAGTTAAACAAACTTAAGTTAAAGCTCATGCCAGCTCTGCATTTTAAGGCCTTGGGCTCTTGCTGAGTCCAAAATGTTGTTCTTTGCTGCCATCCTGTGGTCAGAATGAGAACCACAGCTTTCCCCAACCTGGTCTAGAGGAAATAATATATACAAAATACATGTAAGTCAGCATATATTAACAAAAACCTCACGTGTAGAAAAAAATGCCATCTAATTGTGGTGAAATTTGAGATTTCCTAAAGAATCATAATTGAATTTATGACATGTCTGCCCTTTTCAGTGTGTGTGCTGCAGTGTTATTTTAAGACTTTCTCTCTGTTCCTCTCTCCTGCAGCTGAACTGGAGTTTGTACAGATAATGATCATAATCGTGGTGATGATGGTGATGGTGGTGGTGATTATCTGTCTTCTGAACCACTATAAGCTCTCTACGTGGTCCTTCATGAGCAGGCCGGGCCAGGCCAGGAGGCAGGAGCACACTCTGCAGCCGGTAAGACACTAATGGTCATTCACTCACTGTGCATTGTGCGGTGCGTAAGCTAATGGCATCGTCGTGTAGTGCCAAACATTGGAAATGACCCGCAGCTCTATAGATCACTATCTTCCTGTGTATGTGCTGAGCAGTCTGACGTGTTCATATTGGCTCATTGTCTCCACAGACATTCTAATAGATGAGGGTTTAATTAAACAAAAGTCATGAAAGCACAGCTCTAATTCTTGGCAAGTCCGATTCAACATGATGCCAGCTAGACTGACAAATACGTCTCCTCCAGCACTGAGGTGTTTGAGGAACCTGTGGTGCTTTTTCGTCAGCATCAGATTGTGACATTAAAGGCTTTTTGTTGGGTGGAGATCACTTTCGACAGGTTTCTGATAAATATACGCAATAGTCTTGCTCCTAGACACGGCTGTAATGATTAAATTTGCCCCAGCTCTGTCTAGACAGGCACTAGCCTGAGCCAGACAGCCACGCAGCCCTGCTTCACCGTGCGGCAGAGACAGATAAATGTCTGAGATCTTTTCATTTTTATTCATGAGGGGGAGGGAGTGGACTGAGGCAGAGAATGTGGAGGCGCAGTCTGGAGAGAAGGAAGAGATGCGCAGGTTTCATTTACCAAAGACATGTAAATGCAGAATGATGCTAATGCAGACGCTAAGAGTTACCATGACACTATAAACTGGTATTTGGTTAATTCATTATTATTCTGAGCTTGCATTTCAGCTGGATTTTAAGATTTTTAAGATGTGTGACTTTTTTTTTCTTTTGCCATTTCTATCTGGACCCAAGTATCGATTACGTTAATATTTTGTTAATATTACATTTGGCTGCAAAAAATTGTATATTGGAAAACATAATTATCATAAATTTAGTCTAAATATGTCGGTTCTTTTTTTTAAAAAATAGCTTAAAAAATATTTTATTTATTTTCTTATTTATTTATTTTTTTTTCTTATTTAATTTTTTATTTATTTTTCTTATTAAATTTTTTTATTTATTTTTTTTATTTATTTTTCTTATTTTTTTATAGTTTTATTGTAGTGTTGTCCGCAGCTGCTGAATGTAACTAATAAAGTAACTTGTAATCCAACTTAGTTACGTTTAAAACCAAGTAATCAATAAAGTAACTAAATGACTTTTTTAAGAAGTAATCAGTAATCAGATTACTTTTTCAATGTAACTATGCCATCATTGATTTTATCTCACGAAAGTGGCTTCCATTGCCAAATATTTTCACATATTTTATGAAATAATGAGGATAATCTAGTTTGGATTATCTGCGTATATAAATAAGTGTGCACACCAGTCAGTTGTAGCAAAGTGTAAAACCATCATCATGACCAAAGGACTGATGTCCAAAAGGGTACGATAAGCATGGCAGCATCCTGGAAACTACTAATTTCATGGGATGTTCTGCCGTGAAGGTGTACTGAGAATGGACTTCTTGTATATTGAGTATTGAGGGCCTCCCAACCGCATAAGAGTGGTGCCCCATGGACTATTGATGCCAGAGGAGGACAATGACTCAGTGCACCACAGTGGACCAGTTAACCTCTATAATATACACACGAGCAATGAGGAGTGAACACAGCGAACACGGTTTCTGCACTTAAGGTGGTCTTAATCTGATATGACTGTGTATATACTGTGTAATGGTTTATATACATTGACATTATCCTAAATTTTTCATTTTGATTCTTTCCTCCTCTTAACTCTGCCGGTACTGATAGGAGGGATGTTTTTGGCCATCGGACAGTGGTTCCAGACAAGGAGCTTCAGAGGTGAGATCATTGTGTGTGTGTGTGTGTGTGTGTGTGTGTGTGTTTTCATTGTCTAATGTGGACTCCTTGTTTAGTGAGGTCAGGGGGAGGAGAGAGGGTCAGTGTTTGAGGCAGGGCCTCTCTGTTAATGAGTGTGGTTGGTGTGTGTGTGTGTGTGTGTGTGTGTGTGTGTGTGTGTGTGTGTGTGTGTGTGTGTGTGTGTGTGTGTGTGTGTGTGTGAGAGAGAGACAATAGGCCATGTGTGTATATGTCTTTTAGAGTCCCTGCCTGCACTCCTGAGTTCCTCACTGCGTCATTAATCACATGCTCTCTCTCCTGGCAGCGTCTAGACAGCTGTCTGAGAGACTAGACACTCTGCTACTCTCTAAATTACCTCTCATTAGCTACCCTGGCTCGAACAGAAATGCAGCCGCATAAAACAAAACATCTTGTCTCATTGGCCAGCTAACATGGAAATATCCCTCAAATGGAATAATGGAATTGTGAATGAATGGAGGTCCTGTCCCTGTAGATGATGATATTGTATGGTAGTGCTGAAACATGTTGCTCTCCTGCTTCACAGCACATCGTGTAAATGACAGTTTGTATTAATATATTTGTATATTTTAGTAATTAATAACAAGATTTGACTATTTAGTCCTGGTCCTGGTCCTAGATGACCTGCCATGCATGGTGTCTTCCCAGCTTCAGCTGATACCAGCAAATTTCTTATCAGTTACTTGAGTTTTAGCAAGACGTGGCAGTAAATACTGCTTACAGTGAGTGTTTCTTCACATACTTGCTTGTATAGTAATTTTGTTCTGACCAAAGAAGCACAATTTGAACCAAACGTCCTACTCTAAGGCTAATACAAGAAGTTTGGAAACTAACGTTTAATGAAAGTTCTTGCAAATATCAAGTACCAGACCAGAGTACATGTGTAACTGTAATGTGAACTGAAGCTTTTTTTATTATTATTAATCCTTTATTTATACCGGAAATTCTCTTTGGACACCTTACTAGTGCATCTCCAAAAAATGAGAATATTGTGTCCATAATTTAATTAAAAAAGTAAAATTATATTCATTACATGTAAAATTACATTTCACAGCTTTTTTTTTGTTTTTTTTGTCACTTTTTCATGATTTTTTTAGGTGGCACTGTATAATGCTAATAAAGTTATTTGGGATCAACTCAACTCAGCTTTATTTATATAGCACTTTATGAGCAGCCTCAGCTGAGACAAAGTGCTGCACAGACGGCACCATTCAACTAAAATGAACTAGCGAGTAATACAACAAAGTAAGTAAAAACAATAAATGCAGCATACTAATGAATAAAATAGAAATAAAAATGCTAATGCTAACACCGTAAATGCTAATAAGTTACTAATAAAATAAAATGAGTCCCATGCTGGGTTAAAAGCCAGTGAATAAAAACAAAAAACAAAAATACCTTCTGTTATAGTAGCATCACTAAATGGCAATGGGGGTATATATACTTTTTTAAATCAAAAATACTTATATATGTGACCCCGGCAGGGAAAATCAGGTCAAAGTCTTTTTTTTTTTTTTCCAAAACAGCTTTTTTGTGAATTTAAGTTTTGTTTTTGATCAAAATACAAACCGGATTCCAAAAAAGTTGGGACACTAAACAAATTGTGAATAAAAA
>BRDA01010985.1:0-18044 GCA_036984385.1 Crenuchus spilurus | reverse complement strand
GAGAGAGAGAGAGAGAGAGAGAGAGAGAGAGAGAGAGAGAGAGAGGCCTGCCAGTGCATCCTAATGTTCTCTGGCTATTGTGCAGTGAACTGCAGGGGTGCTGTAAGCTTCAGCGCAAAGCCTGTTCTATGAAAGGGATGAAGTCTGCTCTCATTACTCAGAGCCAGTCTAAGCCATGAGAGGGCTGAACTGAACTGTGTCCTGGACTGCCATAAACTGCATGGAACTTGACTGAACCTGGAACTTCACTTTAATACTGATACAGAATAATCAGCTCTGTTGAAAACCATTTTTAAACTCTGATGATGTTGTTGAATGCATTGGGCAATTGATAATCCATTCACAAGTAGTTTTTTTCAATCATTTTTCATCAATATTTGGGATTTGGTGACCTCTCGGATGGAAACAGAACATTTTCCATAATTGGTTGTGCTGCAGTTCCCTTTCCCAGGAGGATAAGTCTGATAACTGCGAGGAGTTGTGAGATATTTCACAGTACAAGTGCATCAAACATCTGAAAAATGAGATCATTTAAACCATAGCAATAATCAGCACTTTATTAAACCACACCTTCTCCTGAGATCGCTACTTTGCCATGGTGGAGAATCTTGAGAGTCCCTTTAAATCTAAGAGCGATACCGTCTGGAGCTATGCTCCTGGTAAGGTCAAGGTTGATGGTAAGGTCGAAGAGGAGGTTCCAGACAAAGAGCGATTATACTCCCCATCCAACGGAACCTGGAACTGAGGGCAGCAGCACAGTTCTTACAACTTTTGGTGTTATGGTGCATAGATGCTAATAACATTATTATTTTAAGTTATATAAGTTTAATAATGTTCCTGTCTGTTTTTATTCCTATTCATGTTCAGAAAACTCATACACAGCTCATACACAGAGAAGTAATGTTATAGCCAAGTGTTATGTTTACACACATTCTGGTTGGGTCTATTTGAATAGAACGTAATCAAAACCATCGAGTCCTTTTCAGTATAATGTTGCACTGGTGTTTAAAGCCAGACCTTGTTTTTGAGCTTGTGCTTATGACAATAACACAAAGACATATGACATGGTCTGAAAAAGCCCTGCCCAAAATATCTAACCCAACTGCTCAGACGTATTTAAGAAAAAATGCAACACATTTGGATAAAACTCCGTTTTAACTAGAAATACTTACAGCTCTGTAAGTGACGTGCACAGGTTTACCATTTAAAACAAGTAGGGCTGTAAGAACATATCAAAACACTTGAGTATCACAATATTATACTGATGTATTGATTCTCAAAGTACCGATTTTTAATTAATAATTTACATGCAAATAATTGACAGTTAGTGGTTAATTTTGTATTGTGTTTAAAACCCAGACCACTAAGTAGCAGTGTTATAATCTATGTTCAGCCATTAGACTCTTCCACTTTAACCTATACTACCGGTCAAAAAAAAAGTGTTACAACAACCAAATTTTTCCTTTTTTTAATTGAAAGTGATTGAGTTTGAAAGTCTCATTGAGTCTGAAATGAAAGTATAGGAGTTAAATAAGAACTCATGGAATCAGTTTATAGACCAAAATGTCTCTAAACTTTGGACACAAAGTGGCACCTTTGTCAGATATAACAGCTGAACACACTCGTGACATTCTTTCTACAACAGACATCAAACATTCTTCAGACAGTTCTTCACTAATCTGCAGTCACATAAATGTTGGCACTTGTAGATTTGCTTTGCTTTTCACTTCATCCCAAATCAGCTGGATGGGGTTTAAGTCTGGAGACTGTGCTCCACTCCATGTTTTCAAGCTGACCATCTTGTTGTTGTTTCTTGAGGTAGTTCTGGCAGAGCTTGGACTTCTATTTGGGGTCATTATCTTGCTGTAGGACGAACCCCTGACACACTAGGTACCTACCTGAACTTAAAACTTGAACATTTTTAATGTATCAACCCACTTAAAGTACTGAAACATATCACACCATTTTGCAATGTAACCCCTGCATCAGGACAGTGGATATAAAAATGTCTACACACCCCTGTTAAAATGTCAGGTTTTAAGTACCAAGTACCAATATGGTTGCATTAATATGAACACCCTTCAGGCTCATTTATATTCTCTTTACACATGAAAATGAATAAGTCTGTTTCAAATGTAACTGTCACTGCTCACATACTTGTATGCATCCTTAATGTTTGCACGAATGTTAAATAGTGCAAACGCTAGAGGACGGTTCAGAGTCAAAAATGTCTGACAACAGCAAACAGCGATGGTGGAGGAGAGTGTGATAATAAACGTATTGCAAACAGATGAAAGAGGCAGTGGTGTAAGCAGTGGTGGTCTGTGAGGCCATTAAAGATTTTCTGACGTGGACAATTCATTATTTTCTTCTTTAAAGCATCCATATGGCAGTGGTCGTGTTTTACTTGAATTATTGGCTACAATTTCCAGTGGAACTGCTCCATTCCATCTGTATCCATAAGCTTTTAGAAAACATGCCCGCCCAAAAATGGCTGAAATTAGCATGAACAGAAGGCTACACCTGTATCTGATTCCATATATAATGTTCAGCATAAATTAATCTTTAATGCTTTGTTAAAGCACCTTTTGATTTGACCATTCAATGTTTTTAGGTAACGTGTGTGTGTGTGTGTGTGTGTGTGTGTGTGTCACCCAGTGATGGATTGGCGCCCTGTCCTGGGCTTAGTTGAATAGTGTAATGTAAAGGGGGTAGGGGACTAACCACAACCCTGATAAGGATTAAGCGGGTGTGATAATGGATGGATGGATGTTTTTGGGTTGGAGTCTATCAGTATGGCACATCTTGACTTGGCAATTTTTGCACACTCTTCCTTGCAAAAATGCTCAAAATGTGTCAGATTGCGAGGGCATCTCCTCTGTACAGCCCTCTTCAAGTCAACCCACAGATTTTCTTCCCAATGTGTTTGGTAGCCAATTGACCGGCCCATTCGTTGACTCTCACTTTCACTTGTAATGTCTCTGACTCTGAGAGGGTTCAGACTCACACAGGCCTCCTCTGATGCATGTGAAGTCAAGCTCCGCCTCTTTTCCAACTGCAATACATTGCTGCTGGGCAGCAAACAAGGTAGGAGGAAAGTGCAGATGCCTGTGCCAGCCGACATTACTTTGTATTGCTGGGGAGTGAGTGCCATCTTACCCGCCAAGCATGGCAAGCAGCATGATCGGGATTCGAGATGAACCAATTTGCCAATGTGATTTTCACACAACGTGTGAATTTGTGCCTGAAGCAGTGGGCAGCCCTTATCCACCAGCGCCCGGGGAACAGTTAGGGGGTTAGGTGCCTTGCTCAAGACCAGATCCTTACCACTAGGCCATGGCTGCCCCCTGATTATGAGGTGCACCACTCCCGGAAGCACTGCAATACCGGGGCGATGCGTGGAGTGGGCGGAGCAACCTCCGGTCCCGCCTCCCTGTTAAAAAAATCTATTTAATATGCAGCCCTCATATAGAGGACGTATCAGATATTAAACTGATAAGAACAGATACTACACTTGATCTTCTGGAAGTTCTGCTTCCAGCTTAAAAAAAAACACCCGAAATTATAATGCTGCCTCCACCATGCTTCACTGTGAGTATGGTGGTGCCGGTGCTGTTTTTGCACCAAACATTCTTTTTTAGTTGTCAGATGTACAAACAGTACTTGCCAAAAATTCCCTCAGCTCCTTTAATGCTTCGTAAGCTCTTTGCTTTCCACGGCTTTTTTTAATAAGATGTAACTAAGTAAATGTCATGAAACTCCGACTAGCTTAATTTACAAACTTGCTATTTCCTATGACTATAAATGTGTCACTAATTGAATGACTCACTTACTAATTAGCATTAATTAAAATGTGATTGTTTAATTCTGAGCACACCCACATTCCCACATTGTAAGAGGGTGTGTACACTTATGCAATCACAGTATTTTAGTTGCTTGTTTATTGTTAGCTTGTTTTTTAATTAAATTGTGCAGATTAAAGGTGGAAATAATTCCAAGTGATGTATAATTTTTTTAAAATCACAAAAACGTGGTATTATAACCGGAGCCTGTAGACATTTTATATATTGCCATGTTCTTGCCAATATTCACTTCATCTCCCTCGTTTCCATTCAATTATCTCCTTCTCATTTTCACTTCAGGCAGAAAAGCCCTTCTGTTGACTCAACACTTTTTGTTTTATTGGCTGAGTTTGTAATCAATCACTTCATGTCACCCCACACAAAAGCCCTTCCAAATATAGAGGCACCAGATAGAAGAAGGATGGCGATTGAGATCTAGATAAAAACCGGCTAATGCTAATGACAAAATCCAGCACACGCTCCAAGAAGGCTCCTAAGTCTCCTAATTTGCATTTCTCGCTTAATTGCATTCATTTATTTATCCAGATGCAAATTGATTCCTTTATATTTCTTTTCTGCTGCATCACTTCAAACATAATTAACCTGAACGACCTGTTCGCTCATGACAATTCATCTAGTCTGACTTTTCATGTCCACATCAATTTATTTAGGTACTTATTTCCAAATCAGTACCAAATTATCATCACAAGTAGATGTAGTTTCTGACAGCATAATCATTTAAAGCTATTAAAAGCTGTTAAAAGCTCACAGAATGTCACAGAAAAAGAAACAGCGCAACAGTTGTGTTGGCGGACAAAGGTTGTGTCGCTGTGGTCGATTGACCTGTCAACTGCGACTCACATGTAAAACAGTGGAACCCCCACCAGAGCTTTCACATTCTAACCATAAAACTAGACTCATTTACATCTGATGAATAATTCATGCATAATTACAATGACACAGCGAACAAGTGTCTCAGCTCCAATTAACATTGCATTAATCACGAGATATCAGCGCTGCATTTTCTCTGGGACTGCCTTAAAGCTACAGAACTAAATACAGGGTTAAGCAGGCAAGCAGTGTGTTTATATGAGGGTTCAAGTCTTAAAACTTCCAGAAGATGCACCAGTATAGTCAACCTGACTGCAGGAGAGCAGAGAGAAGGTCACGATAGTGATGTTCTGAGTAAGAGCTGAGGGGGAGTGTACAGTGTCAGCAGCCAGACAGATTCAACACGAGATACACAGCTAACGTCCCTCCTCAGGGTCACTGCGCTCAAATAGCCGATGAATTAGCAGCAATTCGATCCTGGTACTTAGAGTAGGTTAGACAGCTGTATTGTAGTTCAGAGACAGAGTGAGACACCTGAACAGACATTCTCTCTTTTACAGCTTTTGTGATATCCTTACTGACCCTGATCAAAGTCCCTAAAGGCAATTTCGGCCACTTGACTACCATGTATTTGTATAGAAAAAGTATTTGAATCCTTTTGGATTACAGTGGTAACCCTACTTACGAGTTTAATCCGTGCAGGAGCCGAGCTCATTAGCTGGTTTGCTCGTTAGCTGGATGCATTTTCCCCATAAGAATACATGTAAAACTGATTAATCCGTGTCAGCCGGCCAATATACAGTATACTTTAATATGCTAAATAATGTGTTTATATGGGTTTTTAAAACATAAACGAGACGACGACGGTGCTCGTGTAGGCTGGTGGCTAAGGAGGACAGGAGGACGGGTGTACGTGTATGGCATGGTTACACTTATCATATGAAAAGTAAAAGTAAAATTTATCTAACTTTCTTGTTCACTACCTTTTGCTGTCTTTGTGTCACTTTCACTAGCACTTTCACTTTCACTGGACAGCAGTCAAAGGTATTGACTCACCTCTTCTTCTACGCTAGCATCTAGGGAATGCTATGACCGCTGCGCCCCTAGTGGTTGGCATACTTGAACTAATTTAGGCTACTTGTTACTTGGAATTTTACACGTTACTTGGAACAAAAATATTCAGATCTCGTTACCTGGAATACTCGTTAGTAGGGATGCTTGTAAGTAGGGTTACCATTGTACTTGGATTTCTGCATAAATTGGTCATTAAATGTGTTCTGATCTTCATCCAAATCACAACAATAGACAAACACAGTCAATTTTGGAGCGTTCCTCTTCACAAAACCTCTTCACAGTTCAGCAATATTCCTGGGATGTCTGGTGCGAATCGCTATTAAGGTCATGCCACAGCATCTCAATCAGGTTGAGGTCAGGACTCTGACTGGGTCACTCCAGAAGGCGTATTTTCTTCTGTGGAAGTCATTCTGTTGTTGATTTACTTCTATGTTTTGGGTCGTTGTCCTGTTGCATCACTCATCCTCAGTTGAGCTTTACTTGGCGGACAGATGGTCTTAAATTTTCATGCAAAATGTCTTGATAAACTTGGAAATTTATTTTTTCGATCACGACAGCAATCCGTCTAGGCCCTTTGGCAGCAAAGCAGCCCCAAACCATGATGCCCCCTCCACCATATTTCACAGTTGGAATGAGGTTGTGATGTTGGTGAGCTTTGCCTTTTTTTCTCCACACATAGCATCGTTAGTTCTTTCCAAACAACTCAGTATTGAATTCATCTTTCCACATATTTTGCCAGTAGTGATGTGGAACACTCAGGAACTTTTTTTGCAAACATCAAACGTGCAGCAATGTTTTTTTGGACAGCAGTGGCTTCCTCCATGGCATCCTTCCATTAACTCCATTCTTGTTTAATGTTTAATGTAGATTTGTCACCAAAAATGTTAGCGTGAGCCAGAGATTTCTGTAAGTTTTTAGCTGACACTCCAAGACTCTTCACCTCATTGATCAATTCTGCACTGTGCTCTTGCAGTCATCTTTACATGATGACCATGCTTAGGGAGAGTAGCAACAGTGCTGATCTTTCTCCATTTGTAAACAATCTGTCTTATCATGGACACATGAACATTTAGAAATACTTTTGTAATCCTTTCCAGCTTCATGCAAGTCAGCAATTCTTGAACATAAGTCTTCTGAGAGCTCTTTTGTGTGAGGCATGGTTCTCATCAGGCAATTCTCCTTGAGAACAGTAAACTCAAAACTGGTGTGTTTTTATAGGGCAGGGCAGCTTTAACCAACATATGCAATCTCATCATATTGACTGGCTCCAGGTTAGCTCACTCCAGGCTCCAATTAACACTTGGAGAAGTCTTTAGTCTAAAGGTTCACATATTTTTTCACACTGCACTGTAACTGTTTACATGTTGTTCAATATAAACAGAAATATATCATTTTTGTGCAGTATTAGTTTAAGCAAATTGTGTTTGTCTATTGTTGTGATTTAGATATAGATCAGAACTAGGGCTGCCATGATTAGTCGACTAGTCACGATTATGTCGACTATTAAAATTGTCGACAACTAATTTAATAGTCGATGCGTCGTTTCTTTTTTTTGTTTTTACTTTCTTTTTTCTCTCCAAACTGCTGCGTTTTTCTCACCTTTTACTGCTGCATCGTCCTTTCTGTCCTTGACGCACATGCGCAGTAGTGGTAACCGGGGTAGCCCGTGGATGACGTCACAGGACGTTATATACGGACAGGCTCAAAAGAGTACCCGGCGACGGAGCTCAAAAGAGTGGGATCATTTTAAGAAAATGAAAGAGAAACGTGTGCAATGCAATATCTGCAAGGCAGAACTTGTCTTCCACGGCACCACAACTGTGATGCACGAGCACCTGAAAAGGAAGCCTGTTGTGGTTGATTGTGACAATGATGAAGAGGGACCGTCATCTCGGTAAGCTAAATTGCTAGTTAGCTGCTAAAATTAGCGTAAACAGAGAGTTAACTTGCTTCTTACTCATATTTATAGCTGTAAAAGTGAACATTAGCGATGACGATCTGATTCATTAGCCTTAGCACACATTCATGTGTTTTCTGTAATGTTATAACAGTCATGTGTCTGAATAGCAATGCTAATGTTTTCTAACGTTACGTTTCAGTGCTACGTTTACACTTTATGTTAAACAGTTAAATAATTGTTGCAACAAGCTGCATATGTCATTAAACGTTTAATGAACTATGGTCTTAATTGTTTTTATTTTTAGTTAGCATAGAGCTGAAATCTAATGACGGTTATATAATAACAGCTGCATTCTAGTGCGATAAGCTGTATGTTTTATATTCAATTAATGTATGATCTGATCAGTCGACTAATCGTAAAAATAATCGGTGATTAGTCGACTATAAAAATAATCGTTTGTGGCAGCCCTAATCAGAACACATTTAATGACCAATTTATGCAGAAATACAAGTCATCCCAAAGGGTGCACATACTTTTTCTTGTAACTGTATATGGTAAGTGTACCAGATAAAGTAATTAATGAGTGAAGCTACGTGGTAAACATCATGCACCTCAGTCTTCTCTGTCTAGTTAGAAGCAGTGCTTTAAAACATCTTGCACATCTATCATCTTCACTCTTTCTTTTTATCCACTCCCCTCGTGCATAAGCAGGACACTGGGACACCTCATCAGGGAGGGAGGGATGACTACTGACGGCCTCTCATTTCCATTCTGCAGACAGCTAACTTCATCCCAAAGCTCCAGTGTAATCCTGCCACTGGGCCATCAGTCTAGTAGTATGGATCAATGCAGAGAGTGACCCTCCAAGGCCCTGTTTCTGGCACTGCCACTTTCACTGTGATGTGTGGGCTGCAGGGAACTCCAACTAGAATAGAGGTTTCTAGTCTCCTATAACACCTGGCAATAGAGTTTGGATAAAAAATTCTGACATTCTTAGTTACGAAATGTGTTACTGCATGTCAAAGTGTGTACATTTGCAAATGCATACACATTTTACTTTTTTAGTTTAGAACTGGAGCTGCACGGCTAACATTGCTAACATACAGGGGTTAGACAATGAAACTGAAACAGCTGGTTTTAGAGCACAATAATGTATTAGTAGGTGTAGGGCCTCCTTTTGCAGCCAATACAGCGTCAGTTGGTCTTGGGAATGACATATACAAGTCCTGCACAGTGGTCAGAGGGATTTTAAGCCATTCTTCTTGCAGGATAGTGGTCAGGTCACTACGTGATGCTGGTGGAGGAAACCGTTTCCTGACTCGCTCCTCCAAAACACCCCAAAGTGGCTCAATAATATTTAGACACAAAGACTTGCTGTCTTGGTCACAGATGCGCCAGCAAGACGTGCAGCAACAATTTGTCCTCTTTTGAACTCTGGTATGTCACCATAATGTTGTGTGCATTGTAATATACTATATAACTGTGCTCTTACCTGCTAACTGAACCTTCACACTCTGCTCTTACTGGTGCAATGTGACATTAATGAAGATTGGCCATCAGACTGGTCCAATTTAGCCATGAGACCTCCCACACTAACATGACAGCTGTTTCAGTTTCATTGTCCAACCCCTGTATATAAGGACTCAATAGTCACCCAAAACGTCCAGTTGTTTCTGTTAATGTAGATCTGGATGCAGTGTGAACAGGTTGAGTAACATTTTGGTGATGTATTAAGACAGAAATTGGCTATTTAGGTGACTATTGATTTTTAGTGTTTATTAGCAATGTCAGCTTTGCAGCTCCATTTA
Organism: Crenuchus spilurus; assembly: GCA_036984385.1. Taxonomy (NCBI): domain Eukaryota; kingdom Metazoa; phylum Chordata; class Actinopteri; order Characiformes; family Crenuchidae; genus Crenuchus; species Crenuchus spilurus. Next base: position 8,589 of record BRDA01010985.1, on the reverse strand, counting down.
ACTAAGCTTGCAAAATTTGGACTGTACTCATGCATTCGTCAATTGGCTACATTTGAGAAAATTGTGTAAATATGATTTCTGGGTGAAAACAATTTCTTGAAATCTTCTGGGTGTTTCCTTTGGCATATACACATCTTCTAATTTGTGTGTGAACATGCATGCCCATTCTCAAAATAGGTAATCCGTCTGTATATTCACTCTCTGTGTGTGTATGAACATGGATATGTCCCAAATCTGCCAGCTGCTCCCTTTGCAATATGAAGTATTCATTTCACGTCTACTGCAAAGCAAAAGGAATAGCCCAATAACACATAAATAAATAATAAACTGACCCTCACCACAGAGTGCACACATGTTATTGGAAGCCTTTTATGAATCCTGAATTCTAGACAACAGAAATCTTTGGCATTTTCAAAGACGGTAATGTAATTGTTTTTCACAATTACGCCAAATTAACATGCGTAAAGTGAAACGAACGACTCAAGAATCCTTCAAGACGGAGTTTATGGCATGTCCTGCAGTACCACATGTCTTGCATATGTTAGTGGTTACTGAGTGCATTAATGGATGGGCTTCTGGAGCAGCACGGGTGGCTGTTAACCTGTTTACCATGCTGCCTGCTGTTTTGCTGTTGTTGTGATCCATTTTTCATGAGAGATTAAGATTAAGTGGAGGGCGAAACTATGCCGTTCCAAGCAGCTGCGCACCACTGCCTGCCTGGCAGCTTTTCAACCAGATGTTCACTGTAGATTGACCATTTCAATCATATTTTTAAAAAAATGAGAAACACTGACCTTCTTCAATACATTTTTACTCATAACTTATTAGTTGCATTTTTGTAAAAACAAAAAAAATAATAAAAAAGAACAAAAGAAGCGTCAACTTAAAAGGTTTACATTGGGTTAAGGAACACAGCATGGTAAAGGTCTTACCTTTAAACAGAAAGGCCCTGCTGTCATTGTGGAATCCCTGCACTTGGGAAACTCCTGTGTAAGACTCTCCAAGATTCAGCTCATCGAAGACATCAATGCGTAGGGCAGGGTCAACCCCGAAACCTGAAACTGTAAAGTACAGACCAGCAGGGTTAACAACAAAACCTGAATCTATCAAAATAATACATATAAAGCAGGTGAAGCCCAAACGGAAAACACAGAGAGAAGCAAGTCAAAACATCTGGAAACTGAAAATACAGGCAAGCAGGATGAGTCCCAAAAGGTGAAACTAGACAAAAGTAACTGGACTGAGACCCTGAGAAGACTGAGCTGAAAACTGAGCAGAAGACTGAGATAAGGACTGGACTGAGATGAAGATGGTGTTGAGCACTGAGCTGAGGACTGAATTGAACACTGAGCTAAAGACTGAGATTAGGACTGTGATGAAGACTGGGCTGAGGACAGAGCTAAAGACTGAGCTAAAGACTGAGATGAGGACTGTGATGAAGACTGGGCTGAGGACAGAGCTGAGGACAGAGCTAAAGACTGAGATGAGGACTGTGATGAAGACTGGGCTGAGGACAGAGCTAAAGACTGAGCTAAGGACTGAGATTAGGACTGTGATGAAGACTGGACTGAGGACAGAGCTGAGGACAGAGCTAAAGACTGAGATGAGGACTGTGATGAAGACTGGGCTGAGGACAGAGCTGAGGACTGAGCTAAGGACAGAGCTAAAGACTGAGATTAGGACTGTGATGAAGACTGGTCTGAGGACAGAGCTGAGGACTGAGCTAAGGACAGAGCTAAAGACTGAGATGAGGACTGTGATGAAGACTGGGCTGAGGACAGAGCTAAGGACAGAGCTAAAGACTGAGATTAGGACTGTGGTGAAGACTGGACTGAGGACAGAGCTGAGGACTGAGCTAAGGACAGAGCTAAAGACTGAGATGAGGACTGTGATGAAGACTGGTCTGAGGACAGAGCTGAGGACTGAGCTAAGGACAGAACTAAAGACTGAGATTAGGACTGTGATGAAGACTGGTCTGAGGACAGAGCTGAGGACTGAGCTGAGGACAGAGCTAAAGACTGAGATGATGACTGTGATGAAGACTGGACTGAGGACAGAGCTGAGGACTGAACTGAACACTGAGCTAAAGACTGAGATTAGGACTGGAATGAGGACAGAGCTGAGGACTGAACTGAATACTGAGCTAAAGACTGAGATTAGGACTGTGATGAAGACTGGTCTGAGGACAGAACTGAGGACTGAGCTAAAGACTTAGCTGAAAACTCAACTAACGACTGAAATGAGGACTGAGCTTAAGATATAGCTGAGAACTGAGCCTGGTACTGAACTAAAGACTGAGCTGAAGTCTGAGCTGAGGAGGAAGCTGAAGACTGAGATAAGGACTGAGCTGAAAACTGAGTTTAGCACTGAGCTGAGGACAAACCTGAAGACTGAGCTGAAGACTGAGAAAAAGACTGGACCGAGAAGAACATGAGTTGAACACTGATCTGGGGACTGAGCTGAAGAATGAGTTAAAGAATGAGATGAAGACTGAGATGAAGACAGTTGAGAACAGAGCTGAAGATTGTGAAGTGCTGAAGACTGAGCTAAAGACTGTAGATGACTGAGTTGACGACTGAACTCAAGACTGAGCAGGTGACTGTGCTGAGGACTGAGCTGAAGACTGAGCTTAGGACTGAACTCTAGACAGAATAGATTACTGATGAAGACTGAGTAGAAGAGTGTGGTGCAGAATAATCTGAGGACTGAGCTGAAGACTGAGCTAAAGACTAAGATAAAGACTGAGATGAGTACTGAGCTGAAGACAGCTGAGGAATGAGCCTAAGATTGAGCTAAAGACTGAGCTGAAGACTGGGCTGATGAATGAACAAAAGACTGAGATGAAGACTGAGCAGAAGACTGATATAAGAACTGAGCCTAAGACTGAACTAAAGACTGAGCTGAAGACTAAGCCTAAGGTTGAGCTAAAGACTGCGCTTAAGACTGGGCTGAGAACTGAGCTGAAGAATGAGCAGAAGACTGATATAAGGACTGAGCTTAAGACTGAACTAAAGACTGAGCTGAGGACTGAGCCTAAGAATAAACTAAAAACTGAGCTGAAGACTGAGATGAGGACTGTGCTGAAGACAGTTGAGGACAGAGGTGAAGATAGAGCTGATGACTGAACTAAAAACTGGGCTGAGTACAGAGCTGATGACTGAGCTTAAGACTGAGCTAAAGACTGTAATGACTGAGCTGAGGACTAAGCTGAAGAATGAGCAGAAGACTGAGTTAAAGTCTGAGCTGAAGACTGGGCTGAGGATTGAGCAGAAGACTGATATAAGGACTGAGCCTAGGACTGAACAAAAGATTGAGATGAAGACTGAAATGAGGACTGAGCTGAAGAAAGTTGAGGAGAGAGCTGAAGATAGAGCTGATGAACGCACTGACCTGACCTGACCTGAAAACTGGGCTGAAGACTGAGCAGAAGACTGATATAAGACTGAACTAAATACTGAGCTGAAGACTGGGCTGAGGAATGAACTAAAGACTGAGATGAAGACTGAGCAGAAGACTGATATATGGACTGAGCCCAAGACTGAACTAAAGACTGAGCTGAGGACTAAGCCTAGGATTGAGCTAAAGGCTGAGCTGAAGACTGAACAGAAGACTGATATAAGGACTGAGCTTAAGACTGAACTAAAGACTGAGCCTAAGATTGAGCTAAAAACTGAGCTGATGACTGAGCTAAAGACTGAGCTGAAGACTAAGCTGAAGAATGAGCAGAAGACTGATATATGGACTGAGCCTAAGACTGAACTAAAGACTGAGCTGAGGACTGAGCCTAAGATTGAGCTAAAGACTGAGCTGAAGACTGGGCTGAGAACTGAGCAGTAGATTGTTGGGGACTGAGATGAGGACTTAACTAAAGACTGAGCTGAGGACTGAGCCTTAGATTGAGTTAAAAACTGAACTGAATACTGAGATGAGGACTGAGCTGAAGACAGTTGAGGACAGATCTGATGACTGAGTTTAAGACTGAGTTAAAGACTGTAGATGACTGAGTTGAGGACTGTAGATGACTGAGATGAGGACTGAACTAAAGACTGAGCCTAAGATTGAGCTAAAAACTGAACTGAATACTGAGATGAGGACTGAGCTGAAGACAGTTGAGGACAGATCTGATGACTGAGTTTAAGACTGAGTTAAAGACTGTAGATGACTCAGTTGAGGACTGTAGATGACTGAGATGAAGACTGAGCAAAAGGCTGATATATGGACTGAGCCTAAGACTGAACTAAAGACTGATCTGAGGACTAAGCCTAGGATTGAGCTAAAGACTGATATAAGGACTGAGCTTAAAACTGAACTAAAGACTGAGATGAAGACTGAGCCGTGGGTGGATATATGGACTGAGCCTAAGATTGAGCTAAAGACTGAGGACCCCCAGTTGTTTCGTTAGTTAACAGAAACATCATCTCACACTGCAGACTGTGTAACAGTCTGTAAACCTGTAATAAAGCCCCTGTAGGTGTGACTTACCCGAAAACACACTGACTATGAGAACAGAAAGTTGTAATAATCCCATCGTGACAGAAAGAAAAGCAACGGTTAGTCCATTAGTCCCGTATAAGTGCGCTCGCATCACTGATTACTCCCGCGGCTCGCGCAACTGAGCATGATGAGGTCTGTCTACAGACGGTTTAAACTTTACGAAAGACAGGACGAGGAAAAGACGACAGATACATTCCACGGAACAGGACAGGTGTGTCCAGTTCTTTCATTCAGTCAGCGGAAAAGCAGCGGGAGCACCATCCCTCCCTCACAGAGAGAGAGAGAGAGAGAGAGAGAGAGAGAGAGCCAGAGAGAGAGAGAAAGCCAGAGAGAGAGAGAGAGAGACAGAGTGCCAGAGAGAGCTTGAGAGAGAGCCAGAGAGAGAGAGAGAGAGAGAAAGCCAGAGAGAGAGAGAGAGATGCCGACATGTATTTTTCCCACCCGCATTTCTACAAGCCCCGCCTCCTCTTCCCCAATTGGACAGCAGCCAGCGGGCAGGTTCTGACAGAGAACTACCAGCCAATCCCAGTGCCACAGTGCAGGCCTAAGGGGCGGGGCCTGTTCAATAAGGGTGGGAATAAAATCGCGACGGTCTCAGGGAATTTACGCCAAATTCTCCTCACTGCTGCCCCCTTCCGGTGAACCGCTGTACGGTCAGGGGGTTTTCTTCGCAGAAAGTTTTAAAAGATTGTTTTTTTTTGTAGATTAACTGTCAAGTATATTCAGATGCCTGATCACCATATGGACAGTTGCAGACTCAGGATGTTTGAAGGGCATGGGCGAAAAAAGGGCACATTTCCCCCCATGAGGTACACTTCTCAGTTAGAGGAGCACCTACCTGGGCATCATGTACAATGGTAGGAGAAGCCTATACAGCACTGCATCACATTTTCTCTACTGAAAAGGGCTCATGTTGAAACACTCTGTAGTAGGGGTGCAACAGAGGACACTTAATGCACCTTTTCTATTGGCAAGGCACCCAAATAAGGGGAGTCATTAGAACAGATTATCAGTCTTTCTTATTCTAGAGGGCACACCATCATATCAGACATCATTATTTTTTCCATGTGAAGAGCAGCTAACACCGTACTTTTTGTCATTCTAGAGGGCGCTTTGGAAATGTTTTTTCAACCAACCCCCCCAAGTCCACCAGTGCATATGAACATTGTTTTGTTTTGTTTTTGTTTTTTTGTTTTTTTACAATTTTTGTCTCCTGTTTGTGTCTTTAGACTTTAGGTGTACTTCAAATTATTTCACTCCTGGGTCAATCTTACACAGATTCACTAAGGATTCATCAGTCCTCTGAAACCCTCACGCCACTTATGATATTTCCTTTAAAGATAGTCGGTGCAAAACTAATCCATGCAGTGCCAGTTAGATCAGACTGGCACTGTACATAACATTAAAATATATCATTTTAATTATTCAGGAAAGGCTGAAGTTGTACAAGTTTATTATCTACAGTATAAGCTTTCAGAGCAGATTCCATTTAAAATGCTGAACAGTGACTATTTCTTCTATTGAATTATTTCTTCTATCACAGTAGATGAGATGTCCATGTTGTGTTGCTGTAGGCTGTAAACAGTGCTGATAGGATGCCCTTGAAAAAGCACTCAGGCCGGATGTTGCTCCTGGGCTGATATTGCTGATGATGCTTTGGTATCAGATGTCTGGTGTGAAAAAACAGAAGGGTCAGAGCGGAAGGGTAAGTTTAAGTTTTAGACATTTAGGACCCAGTGGTGTAACAGTAAACACAGCAAATGTTTGGGTACCTCTGGATAATCCTAAAAGTTATGACATTATTATTATTATTATTATTATTATTATTATTATTATTATTATTATATTTATAATAATAATAATAATAATAATAATAATAATAATAATAATAATAATAATAATTATTATTATTATTATTATAGTCCCATGTTATGTATGTATGTGTGTATATATGTATGCATGTACTATATGTATTTATTTATTTATTTATTTATGTATGTGTTTGTTTGCATGTATGTGTATATTTGTTTGCTTGTTTATTTAGGCAAAGGTTTGTGCATCGCTGACCATTTCTATTGACCCACAGTGTTGTAAGTGGCAGCTGGTACTTTCAAATTGTGCTATAAAATTGTTTTAAATAAATTAACATATATAATATGAAAGACAAACAACTGGGCATAATAAAAACAAATGTGACATTATCTGACATTGTATATTAATTGGGTCCTTGCTCTAATGGTTGTGACCTTTGCTCCCTGTATCATTGCAGTAGATCTTTAGTGCACAGTAAAAGTGATTAATGTAGAAATCCATATATTCCACATGAACAGCTTGATTGATGAAGCAGCAACCCAATCTAAAGATGATCTAATATGTTTGCTCGACTGTAGGCTTCCAGCACTGTCAGATGGCATTAAGCTCACATCTGTTACCTGCTGATGATCTTGCAGCGGCAACATACAAGCCTCATTGGCATTCCAGAGGACACACAGACACACACACACTCTCTCTCACACACAGAGCTCGCTGCCCCAAACAAGTGAACATATCAACAGCAAGTCCTCCAGAGGAGTGATGGATGAGGCCAGTTGAGCCTTGCCCCACCCTGTGACCTCTCTCACACTGTAATTACGATATACGTCCACTCCTGACCTGCACAGAGAGCAGAGGGATGGATAAAAGACAAAAAAGAGAGAAGTCAGCAGAGTAATTAAGCTGTACGAGACAAAAGGACACTTGATAGCACAAATATATGGACCAGAAAAAAACACATTAAGTCTGGTGCATTTATCTGCTGTACCTTTATATACGTGCTGCATCATTAGCATCTCATTAGCTCTATATGTTTGTAATATACACTGCATGTCATAATCATCCCCATTATGATGTCCTTTAAAAGATGGGGTGATACAGACAGTCTGTCAGGGAAATGAAACAGAATATTTGAATGACTTTAAGACTGCGGCTCAAACACAAGAGTCTCTGTGTAACGACATTTGTAATTCATTATAATCTAGAAGGTATTTATTTATTTTCAAAGATGATGAAGTCTGTTAATGATGATGATGATGATGATGGTGGTGGTGGTGGTGGTGGAGAGGTGTGTTTGTCTCTGACTGTGTCTTCATCTAAGGATGTGTAATTCTTGTGGTGGTCAGTTTGACAAATATAAAAAGATAAAGAACGATAGAAAGGGAGAAAAAAAGAAAGACACACACACACACACACACACACTTTTTATAATCACATATTGTTTGAAAAAATGCTATATTTTAATTTCTATATGTTTGTACTTCTTATGGGCGGCACGGTGGCTTAGTGGTTAGCACGTTTGCCTCTCAGCGCTGAGGTCTTGGGTTCGAGTCTCCATCTGAGCGGAGTTTCCATGTTCTCCCCGTGTCTGCGTGGGTTTCCTCCGGGGACTCCGTCTGTGTCTGTGTGTCACCCAGCGATGGATTGGCGCCCTGTCCTGGGCTTAGTTGAATAGTGTAATGCCCTGCCCTGCGCCCAGTGAGGGGGTAGAGGACTAACCACGACCCTGATAAGGAATAAGCGGGTGTGATAATGAATGAATGTACTTCTTATACGTAAAGGTCATCTCATTATTGTTTATATTTTATTTTTTTGTTTATATCTGAATTAATTGCAAACAAACTGAACTGAGAGAGACAGTGATGTGGACAGAGAGAGAGAGAGAAACAGAGAGAGAGAAAGACAGAGAGACAGAGAGAGACAGACAGACAGACAGAGACAGAGAGAGAGAGAAACAGAGAGAGAGAGAGAGAGAGAGAGACAGACAGACAGACAGACAGACAGACAGAGAGAGAGACAGAGAGACAGAGAGACAGACAGACAGATAGAGACAGAGAGAGAGAGAGACACAGAGAGAAACAGAGAGAGAGAGAGAGAGAGACAGACAGACTGACAGACAGACAGACAGAGAGAGAGACAGAGAGAGAGAGACAGACAGACAGACAGACAGACAGAGAGAGAGACAGACAGACAGACAGACTGACAGACAGACAGACAGAGAGAGAGACAGAGAGAGAGAGACAGACAGACAGACAGACAGACAGAGAGAGAGACAGACAGACA
>BRDA01010979.1:54962-77487 GCA_036984385.1 Crenuchus spilurus | reverse complement strand
AAAATATTGACATTTGCCATCTCCACATCATTGCATTCAGTTTTTATTCACAATTTGTTTAGTGTCCCAATTTTTTTGGAATCCGGTTTGTAATAAATTCTGTGTTTGAGTCTGATTATTGTCAAATTTCTAAATAAAATCTTGAATATGGTAACATTGTTGTTCATAATTCAAATCAAATGGATAAATAATATTTGATATTTATTACATGTAGTGACATTTTAAGCTTTTTTTGTTCACTGATTTATAGCTCATGAAAATCAGAAATCCAGAATCTCAAATTCTTAGAATATTTGATTTGGAGTTTGAGAAAATCGCGATTCCAACAGTGTCAATTTTAATCCAAAGAAAGGCTTGTAATATGTTAATTTACGTGTAGCATAAACCTTTACACTATATTTAGAAGTATTTTGTAGCTGATAAAATAGGTCACTGAGCTCCATTTAATAGCATTTTCACATGTTTCTGCAGTGTTCAGCTCTAAGGAGTCATTATATTCAGTAAGCAGCCAAAAAGAGAATGAGGCTCCTAAAGGTATGGAATTTTTTATGAAATTCAATTTACTGAATGTGAAACATAGCATTGATCTTCTTAGTAGATGCTGAAAGGTGTTAGATAAGAGGATTCTTTTAAACTACTGCTAGTTCTTAAATATAGTTCTTAAATATTGCCACAACAGAAAAAAAAACAGTACTGTGGCTTAAGCCACATTGACTAGTACATTTAAGTATCAGTAGGATCCAGTAAGTATGATTCTTATGGGGAAGTAACACTATAAATGACAGGAAGTTAGACTCTAAAACTAGACTATATTATTAAGTGTTAAGTAAATTTGTTTCCCACACATATACAGATATTGAAGTTACTTCTACTGACAATTTAGACTTAAAATTTGATGGAAATATATTTTTTGAGATGCACCACCAAACAGGTAGCTTTCAACAGAAGGTCTCAGAAAGTAAAACTGCATCAAAACAACAGCAGCCTTGTTTTATAACATAATCTAAAAATTCTGTAAATAATCTAAAACATACTTTTAGTCTATTTCTATATATGGTATATAAAGTTATGATGTCTTCATTTTCTAAAACACTGAATATAATAAAGCGTAGAGATGTAAGAGGTTTCTTTGCTGTAATTCTCCTTGTCCTATCAGCTACAGTGTGGCCTGTAGAAGACGGTGCCCTCAGCAGTGCTCATGACCCATACGCTGGCATGAAGACTCCAGGTCAAAGACAGCTAATCTCTTTGCAGGAGAGGGTGAAGGTGGGGGCTCTGACTGTGGAGGAGGCAGTGCAAGAGTTTAAGGCCTGGAAATTTGACCAGGATAAAAGATCTCAGTCCATTCGTTTCCAGCAGGTACTGACAATCCATCAACACCCCACTTCACTCACCGCAAATGTTCTCTTCAATGAAAGTGAAGGTTTTATGCACTTTACTGGAAAGTTGTAGTACAATGTTTGCTATGATTGCATGCTAAAATGCCAAATGGGACATCTTTGTACCTGTAGGACAATTTACAGAAGTTGCGAGACAGCATAACTCGCCGCCACAAAGAAAGAGGAAGAAGTGGAAAGACAGATGGTAAGAGTTTCATGTTATATATATACGAGCTGAAGATGAAAATATTTCTAGCTCAAAAGAAATAATATAATTTATGGGCTCTAAGTCTGTAGGTACATAATGGTAAAACATAGTACATCTTCAAAAATGTGAAACATTTATTTCAAAAAGTCATTGCATGTAAAGGGACCATTTTTGTGTAATGTAATTTTTTTTTGTTTTAATGTTGGTACTGTTTGAATAATAATGTATCCAAACTCCAAATGAAATATTCTAATCATTTGAGATTCTGGGTTTCTGATTTTCATTAAGTTTCATTTTTTAATTAAATTATGCAAAAACATATATTAATTTTTGTACAATATTTTACAATACAACTGCCAACAAATTCTGTGATGTGACATTGTATAGCAGTAGTAATATAGTAGATATATAGTAGATAACAGTAATATAACAGTAGATATATAGTAGTATTATTAGCAGTAATATAGTGCAGTCATAAGAATTCTGTTGTCATTCTTAACTTTAAAATAAGTAAAATAATTTTATTTCAATTATTTTTAACCATTTGGACCAAGGTGTGATATTATCATGACAGTATATAATCTGAGATTTACACAACTTTATAGAAATACACCTTTAATGATGCATTCTTGTAATTATATAAATAAAATGCTGAACAATAAAACTGCAAAAATTCTAATTGGTCCTTAATTACTTATAGTGGAGGTGACTTACTCTTATGCTTTTCATTTTGCAACAGTAATTTAGTACATTTCCTTCCAAATATGGATGTTTATAGTCTTCATACCATTTAATACACTATAATTTGTGTTTATTATATTAATGTAAATAGTATTTTTAGATTATGCAAATGTGTCATATGCTTAAAAATGAATAATATTGTTCTCTTGTACAACCACTTGGGTCATAAGTCATATGTTAATGCTGCAATGCTGACATTTTACATAAAATAACATTACAATATTGCATATTGTTGCTGTCCTATGAAAACCATGTATCTCCATAATGGAAACTGTACAGAAAACAAATACATTGTCAAGTTTTATTGGTAATTGTAATGTAAGTTAATGTAAAGAGATATTATTATATGTATCTTTGAAGCATTTCTATTCCATTCATTATGAAATGTTCATACAAAACACAGCTTGTCTAGTCCCTGTAGAGAAATACTGCAAATAGAATATGACTTTCTGAAGCAGATAAACATGTGATAAAGCTGTGGAATGCTGGAACTGTGTTCTCTGGAATTATGGAGCTCCATTCAGTACTTTTGGGGTTAATTGGGCATGTGGTGGGGGATGGTCATCCAACATCCTGACATCACTAACACACTTATGACTGAATGCAATCACATCCTCACAGCAATGCTGCAAAATCTTCCCTGGACAGTAAAATCAGTTACACCAACAAGAGCAGCAGAAACTCTTTTTTTAATGTATATTTGATTTCAGAAGAAACAATGAAAGAGCAGGTGTCCCAAAACTTTGTCATTATAATGTACATGGATTTCATATGAAAATATCTCACTGTGGGAATGCTGTAATAATTTGAGCTAATCTCTCTTTATTTGATGTTATAATCAGACCTCGAGATAACGGCTCCAATGCAGAGAAGCCTCCAGTGGGGTTCTCATATTAATGTGGAGTGTTCTGTATATGAGCCCACACCTCGTTCTGTCACCCAAGCTCCTCTCACTAGCAGACCACCACAGAGAGGATCCTGGCAAACAGGAAGTGCATCCAGCACCTCTAGTGAGTAAAATCACATTACATTTTGAATAATTTCTCACTTGCTTTCGCTTTTTCATTCAGTTTCATCTGACATAGTAGAGATGACCAATATATCTGTCAAGAGTAGCCTGTTTCCTTTGTTGGTCTCCATGTGTTTGTTTACATTTTGTCTTTGCATCTGTCATGGTTTGTCCGTGTGTTTATGTGTTTATTCATCAAAATTAGAATACTGTAAGGCCCCGAGTAAGATGGCACTCTCTCCCCAGAACTACTAAGTAATGTTAGCTGGCTTAGGCATCTACCAGGTGATCCATCAGACTGGAGATCCTGCGCTTTCCTCTGAGTGCATTGTCTGCCCAGAGGCAATGTATCAGCAGCAGTTTGAAAATAGGCGGAGCTTAACTTCACATGCATTGGAGAAGGCCTGTGCTAGTCTGCACCCTCCTAGAGTCAAAGACATTACAAATGATTAAGGAGAGTCAACAAATGGGAAAGTTGATTGGCTACCAAACACATTAGGGAGAAAATCTGGTAAATATGATAGGTATTGAATATTGTATACAAAGTCCATTATTGTTCATAATTTACTTCAAAATCTTCCTGCTTTACTGATAGCTTATAGCACATGACACTTGGAAATCCTGAATCTCATATTATTTGAATATTTAATTTAGAATTATAATTTGGAATTTCAGTATTGAATTACTATTCGAACAATATCAGCAATAAATTTACATATAATAAATATAAACTATGACAGTTTTTGAATTATGAATACAAATGAACTTGTACATGCTACACTGGTAACAGAGCAAATACACTAACAGACTGGCACCACATTAGCATGAGCATGAGTCACCACCCAGAAAATACCTGCTCTGTTGGATTCCTAATCATTGAAGAAAAGGGTGAAAGGAGGTTAAGAAAGTATACAGAGAAACAGATGGACTACAGTCTGTAATTGTAAAACTACAAAGTACACCTGTAGGAGTGAGTCTGTTTATGAGTGGAGCTCATAAAATGGGCAAGTCTAGATAAAAGGAGGTAGTTTTAATGTTATAGGTGATTCATGCATATCAATGGTACATCAATACAATTCTTGCCAAAACAGTATAAACTGTAAGAAAGTGTGTTTTAACAGTGTAGTGTCAACAGTGTTTACACCCATGTTACAAATTACAGTCGATTTGACTTTACTAGTCATTATGCAATAAAAATAAATATGAATTTTCTGCCAGAACAACTCTTCATTTTAATAATTCTATATTGAAAATTTACATCAACAGAAGCTTTAAAGCTCTCGGTCAGTCACTGTTCATTTGAACTGACCCTTTTAGCTGATTAGCTACTCAAGTCTCTCTGAATTTAAATGTTTGGTTTGTTGTCACATTTTTTATTAGTGTGTCTGTAAATGTTTAAGCTTGCTGGGGTTCATGTTTTGCGTAGAGAGGACATTGCCACACATGAAGCATTTTGGTTTCTCTTTGTTGGTTTCTTCTCTTGAGAAATATTTCATAATTTTTTTTTAGGTTTGCTTTCTTGACCAATGCTGTTCTTTAGAATCAATCACCTGATGCTGGAAACTAGCAGACATAGATGGAGAGAGCATTTGGTCTATTTTTGATTTCTGAACTCCATCCATGTCAGAATAGTGTAAAAAACTACTGCCAATAGAATAACTAACGCTCAGAAATGTTTTAAAATATTAGCACACAATCACACATAAGAGTGCTCTTCATTATATTGATTTATAAATGACATTATGAGTTTCTTACAAGCATTCTGTAGTGTGTATTACTAAAGTGGTGTAAAAGTGTGATCTACTGCTCAGCATGTGTTTTGTGGTTGTTGGACCCCCCCGCCCCCCCGGGGGTTTGCTGCTGTGGACATCACTTTTCTACTGCTTGTTCATTTCTGTTAACCTTCACAGTGTCTTTCCATTGTAGAATGTCTGTCTCTGACTCTTCCTGTAGTACTTTCACTTTTACGTGAGATATTTTTGATGCAGTACTTTTATTTCGTTATTTGATTTGTAACTAATACAGGTGTATTTCAGCTCTTAAACCTATTAAAGCATGATCCAGGAAACACACAAACAACATGTTTTGATCAATTTGTTCTTAATTAGTTTTAAACAATTAAAGAAAACAATTATTACTATCTCATAACTCAACATATACACATATACATAAGTATATTGTTATATTATATCATATTTGTTATGTTGCATATAAAACCAGAGAGACACCTACAGCTGAAAACAAATCCCTTGAATATATAGTTACATATATGCCATGCCCATCACCCAGTGGGGGCTCATCATGAGTCAAGCGGTTAAGATCATGTATAATTTGATTTTATCTTGTTTTCTCTTTGTAACCACACAGATGTACTTTATACAGCTGTGTCAGTGACCACCGTAAAATTTAAATGTGAATTTGGACAGTATGTGTCACTGAAAATACATTATTAATTGAACAGTGCAATCTTTCAGTAGCAGGAACATGTACAGCTTTAGTATTACTTTTAAGGATACAGGCAATTCTTCTTAGATTGTACTTAATAAATAAAAAAATGCTCATTTGTGACCACTTAACACCTCTACTCCACCAGTAATTTTGAAACTGTTGACTTCTACAAGCAATGTAGCACATTTGTCTGCTATGTGGGCCCATTCACTTCCCAAAGAAAGTCCACCTGTTTGATTTGATGATTTAGCTTTGGTATGACCATCATTATGCAAATCATACAGAGTGCGGTATGTTAAAAACATTTCACTTTCATATGAGAGCTGCGTACTAGTCCTTCTCCAAGAACTTGAGAAAAAAATATTTATATAATTTTTACATGCAAGTTGTCTGAATGTCTCTTTGTGTGATGTTTGTTTGCTTGTTTGTTTGTTTGTTTGTTTGTTAGAGGTGATGGAGATCCGTTTTTTGCAGCATGTTGTTAAAGTTCATACAGGTTGATAGCATGGAAAATAAGAAGAAACTATTCTTAATTAGTTTAATTTAATAATAATCATGGTCATGAACCTGTTTCTCACTACTCTATTGATGTGTGATCTGAATAGGTAGCGGCAGCAACAGGCTGAGCACACTGAGCACTATCAGCTACAGCAGTGGGGCTGATGGAGAGTTGGAGGTGAGCATTCGTCCTATTGTCATTTTCTGTATAACTACAAGACTGTCTACAGTGCCTGTTCTCTGTGCACAAATGCTTTGTGTGCCCCCATACTTTCTCCCTCCACCACGAGAGATTGAAGTCCATTGGTGGGGTGGGGGGGGTTGTGGTTGGGGGTGTGCACAGTAATGATTTAGATGGGGTCCTACGCGCAGTGTGTAGTCCACATATGCAGGTGTGGGTGCACACTTTAAAATGCTACACTGGATAGTTCATCAAGACAGTAAAAACAGTGGCTCTATACAGAATCATGAGAACCACTTGCATAGCAAAATGCATGCTGTCTTTGTCATGGCATGATTGATAGTGGATGTATTTTATATACAGTGGTAACCCTACTTACGTTTAATCTGTGCCGGAGCTGAGCTCGTTAGCTGGAATGCTCATTAGCTGGATGCATTTTCCCCATAAGAATACATGTAAAACGGATTAATCCGTGTCAGCCGGTCAATATACAGTATACTTTAATATGCTAAATAATGTGTTTATATGGGTTTTTAAAACATAAACGTGACGACGACGACGCTCATGTAGGCTGGCCGATAATGAGAGGGAGACCGACGGCGCTCGTGTAGGCTGGCGGCTGCATGGTTACACTTATCATATGAAAAGTAAAAGTAAAATGTATCTAACTTTCTTGTTTGCTACCTTAGCGTTGCTTTCACTAGCACTTTCACTTTTACTGAACAGCGGTCAAAAGTATTGACTGACCTCTTCTTCTACGGTAGCATCTAGGAGATGCTACGACCGCAGCGCCCCTAGCGGTTTGGCATACTTGAAGAAATTTACGCTACTCGTTAGCTGGAATTTTAGTCGTTACCTGGAACAAAATTATTCCAAGATCTCGACTCGTTACCTGGAATACTCGTTAGTAGGGATGCTCGTAAGTAGGGTTACCACTGTAATGCTTTATAGAACTTTATAACACCCAAAAATGGTTCTGCTATTTTTCAAAAGAAAAAAAAGAAATTGTTTTTTGAAAACAATCATGATGGGACGTAATGTGAATAATTAGCTATTTAATTGCAAGATCGTAGTCATTAAATACTTTACATAGACCCAATACTCATATGATGTCTATGTCCATGGCTGTTTTATTTATTTATTTATTTTAACAATGACAAACTAATCAATCAGTTGTTATTAGAAACAAAATTGATAGTAGCTAAACAAGTGGATAAGTTATTACCAGTTATAAGCTTGTTGAGGTTTAATGATGGTACAGTATTGGACTTCTAAACTTTTACAATGTATTATACAGAAATACTGTAGATGTGTCCTGTAAATGCTTCATTCACCTGAGCCTGAGTTTTGTCTGTTTGTTGGTCATTTTGTAGATAACAATCTTTGTTACTTGTGCCATGATTTATTTATTTAAACCATAATGGTGTAAGATCTAAATTGTCTTTATGATCCTGTTGGGTTGAAGGAGCCTCAGGAGGCTGCTCCTCCTCGGCCTCCGCGGCCAAATGTGGAAGTCCCGCCCACTCTTCCTCCACCCAGACTCCCACGCCGGACACCTGAACGGTGAGTGGTGTCTATCATCTGCACGTCTGTGTTGTGATGTACAGATTCTAACTGTCTATCACATCAGAAACATGTTGCAGTGTCAGATCCTCTAGTGTCGTTTTCTAGAACTCTTATCTGATTACTAAAATAAAACTATTTGACTTAAAATGTTGAGGGAATGTCTTATGTGTCACAACAGCTACAGTTTCTCACAGTTGTTTGTAGACACCTCTGGTAAGTATACAGCTTGTCATAGGCTTCATGATGAGCAGAAACAGAGAGGAAGTGATAAAAAAAAACTAAACTACAAACAAGCCCCTCAACACAGCAGACTTCAAATGAGAGAACAGGAAAGAGAGGTTGCATACTGAGAAAGTCAGGCCTCTGAGAAATTGCTGTTATTAAGAAAGTTCTAAGGATATAAATGTTTGTAGACATGCTTGAATGTCGAATGCTGTTTGAAGACTACAGTTTTTTTAACATGAATGTAAAAGACATCACTGTGTATACTCCAGATTATGAAAACATGCAACTGGAGTTGTATGCAAAGTTGGCTTTATTTCTCCTCTGTGTGGCAAACCAAGATGAGCATCAGAAACTTCTCTGACCACAAATACTAAAAGCAAGAACTGAAACTGTATACCAGAGCCTTATTTTATTCTTCATCTGTATTTCAGAGCATTTCAGTTGCTATGTTACCTGTAGTGTATGCTGTTTTTGAGACTGGAAGTAGTCTTAGGCTGCTCACTGTAAATAAAGATACATTCTTTACTGTAATTGTTTATTTACAAACACTACTTTAATGAACCCTTCATACATGATGGGCCTACAGTGGGCACTGATTTATAAATCTTTATAAAGTGATTCATATTTGTTATAGTTAGTTATATTACGAAGTCTGGTTAGTAGATACTACTAAAACAAAACCCTGTAGCATCTCCTGGTGGCCTGTAATTGCATGTGTGACCAAAAAACACATGGTAAACAAAAAACCCTTTGACAAAAAATCTTGCAGGTAAATTAACTTTGAACACATAAAAAGAACAGCTAAGTAGCCTATAATAGTTGTGCAAATATGGATTAGCAGTTTCAATATACATTATATATACAGTATATTATAACTATACAGTATATTATAACTATATATATAGTTTGTACACAGCTTCTGGACTTTCAGTGGTTTTTTTATTATTTAAACATTGTCTGCATTGTAGATTAATACTAAAGTCATCCAAACTATAACGAAATACATATGTAATCATTTAGTAAGCAAAACGGTGTTAAACAAATCTGAATATGTTTATATTTTACATTCTTTAAAGCACTATTTAAATCAACCTGAAAGGAGAATAAAAGCATCAAGATTTTTTTTATAATTTAAGCACGAAGAGGTTAGGATTTTGGAAAAACCTTCACAACATTAATAATAATTAATTTAAACTTTTTGACATCTTTTGGCCTTTGATGTGGATGATACACTTAACTTATGCTATCAGTTCTAGCATCTGAAATGTCATATTTCACACTGAGCCACTTTGTAGATTTGAACATTATTAGATTCTACAGTTTTATTTTATGTTGCATTAAAGCTGATGTGTGCTGCCTGTTTTTCTCCCAGGTTTCCAGAGAGTATGCTACACGAGCGCTATGTGTCCAGTCCAACTCGTGCCCTCCCTCAGCTTCCTCCTCAGAGACCCATCCCTCCACCACCTGTACCACGAAGGTCACGGTGATCACCAGCTTGCTCTTACAGCTGTGTTAATTAGACTATATGAAGCTTGTGGAACTCACAAAGCTATGGACTTTGTGGACAAGCAGAAAAGCATGGAACATGTACCTCACTTCATGCCTGCCCTCTTGTGGCCGTGTTTTGATTGGACAGTGGGAAGCATTGCTGCCATAAAAGACCTAATAATGCTCAGATGCCTTTGAGGTTACTTTTGTAAATCTTCTATTTTTTTAAGTATATAAATTCCAATGATAATCAGAACATATTCATTTAGGTAGCACATTAAAGTGACATCAATTTAAAACGTTGATCCAGATTCATATAGGTATATTGATCTAAAACTCACATCTTTACACATAATCAAAAGTTGATTATAGGTTCTGCATTTTACAACATTTGTGTTAGAGGGGAAATTAGCATTTTTTTTAAAATCTCTGCAAGTTCAAAGGTAAATTGTAAGCAGTGTTATTCAGACTGGTTTGATGTCAAATGCTTCATTCTGGAGAACCCAGACAGAATTGGTTACAGTAGTAGAGACCAGAGCTTGCTCTGTTAAGATTTAGTTCTATTGTTTCTACTATGCTCTACTACAGCGATCCTCACTATTTTTTTCAAAAGAGCCATACTGACAGATCAAAGTCAAGTGGAGAGCCACAATATCACCCCAAGTCACTCAAATAATGGAAAAAATAAACAACCCACCTATGAACTAGGTGGCTTATAGAATCGCTGCTGCCGTGTACCCACTCTTGCTGCAGAGTTGCCAGGTCCAACAAAAATATCCAGCCTAAAGTCAATCTAAAATCCGCCCTTTAGAAGCTTAGACTAGCCCAGTCTGTCACACGTTTGATGCGAATGGCAAAACAACTCGTACGCCTTAGTATTTCGTTTATAAGGGATTTATTAATAGTATTGCTATTTATCTTAAAGTAATTAATAATATGGTGACATGAATGTTTTATTAGTTTATAAGTTTTATATCCCACTCAAGAACATTTAATAGTACCATAATTAGCAAAACAAAAACAAAACCGACATACTTATTTCTGTTCTTGCCCCTCCTGAACTCTCTTCTCTCCTCTGATCCTCTTTTTTTTCATCGCCTTGTAATTTCTGGTTACATGAAGAGCTATTATGAACTTTTGGACAGTTCTTTCCATCTGTTATTTAATTTTACTCAAGCTCACGCGTACACAATTTTAACTGCCATTTTCTGTTTTCATATTTTTTTGGTGACTTTTAAGGGCTCCTCCATTTCAAACTTTTTATATGACTGCCTTCCTTTAGTTGTCTATGTTCTCATTCACGTAACATCCAAGGCAACACCCACTTTTTCTGTTGTTTTTTGGCGGCCGCGGCAATTTTTTTAAAGTAGCCCCAAAAAACGCAAAAAAAACCCTAACCCCTGAATTTTCCCCCGCAACTGGATTATCAAACAAGCCCAATTTGGCGTTAAAACCGCGAACCTGGCAACTGTGCTCTGCTGTCTCATGCAGCCTGCTGGTGGAAACAATGCCTGTGTTGCCAGCTTCCACAGTATCCCCCATTTGGAACCAACATTAATTGAGGCAAGTGCTTGGAATGTTGAGCGCATTACATGTCTCTGCAGCATGCTTTAAAAATACTTTGGCTGTGCTGGCGTACTTTTGTAACCGGTCACGAGAGCCAACAATAAAGCACGGCAAGCCGCATGTGGCTCGGGAGCCGCGCAATGAGTATCCCTGCTCTACTATATAGTAGAAAAGTTACTATATTAGATGGATACAAATATGCTGTTTATAGTTAGAAATAAGGTTTTTACCTGAAACTTATTTTAAAAACATCCACTGACAATATATTATAAGCCATAATATTACCAAAATAATTTTATATTATATTTTACATTTAATAATACCAACATTTTATTATTATTATTATTATTATTATTATTATTATTATTATATTAGAATTTCTGTATATTATTGGGCCATGAGTCGCTCAACAAACAAAGGCACTGTCAATATGATCTGAGGATCACCAGTTCAAATCCTGATCATTCTGCATCGGCAGCAGTTTGAAAAGAGGCGGGGCTTGACTTCACATGCATTGGAGGAGGCCTGTGTGAGTGGGGGACACTCAGTGTGAGGGACAGTGAATGAATGGGGTGGGTGATTGGCTACCAAAAAAGCACATTGGGGAGAAAATCAGGTAAAAATGTATTAAATAATAGTTATATTATGGTTATTGCTATTTACAACATAGACATTACAACATTTTAACACAACTGTATAAAACTGTACAAGTTTTTGTTAAAACAATATAACATTTCACATCAAACCACGCTGTGATTGTGTACTTTTCAGTGATTGAGTTCAGCAGAAATGTTGAAATATTGTGGAATTCTCCTTTAACTTTTCAATGTTGCTGCATTATCAGTGGTAATGGTTAATACAGTCCAATCTATATTATTTCACTGTAAAATCAACTACTTTTGTTTATATTTATTTGCACATTAAACATTGACTTCTGATGAAACATGCACTGATGTTTTGTGAACTGTTTGAGAAAGTGAAGAGATTATGTTATATGCAAAGTCATTCAAATGAACTGAATCTTGATTCAAACTTGATGCCATTTAAGAAGCAATAGAAGTGCTTCACTTCTACATCTGCTCCAGACATGCCTTGATAAAAGCTTATATGGTACGGCATTACAAAATTCATGGGAAATTTTCCATAATTTCACAAACTTAGAATGCAGTTTTTTTTTACCACAATGAGCAATGATCTGAACAGCTAATTATGCAAAAAAAATGTGTGTTGACAAGTTATATATACTCCATTTTACACAGGTTACTGTATATTAGAATACTTCTGTTCATACAATAGCGCCATACAAAACTCACTGGCCATTTGATTAATATCCTAATATAATGTATACAGTGTAGATTTAAGTGTCAGAACGTACTACAATGTAATATAATGGCTTATTAACAATAAAAAAGTTAAGTGCTAGTCATGATCTTTATTACAAAATTATTGCAATTAAATGATAAAGAATTTGATTAACACTGTACAACCACCTGAAGCTGTTCATCATCAAAAATTACCTTTTTCCCTAAAACTGATTTTGAGTTGGACAACATTTTGAATGGTGCTATATATCCTCTTCTGTGGGTTTTGGAACTGGACTACTGCTTTTATGTCACTTTTGCTGCAGAACCAGAACCTGCTTCAGCACTTGGGGAGCATCTGGGACTTGTTTGCCTTTTGGGTGATTAAATGTACATTTTCGTTCTGGGCGTTGAACCACCAACCTTTAGGTGTCAAACCCACTTATTTAACCATTAACCCATGGATATAGTAAAATGCCCCAAACAAACAAACAAGACAGCAAGCAAGTAAGTAAGTAAATAAATAAATAAATAAAATAAATGGTGTTTTTTGGTTTGATGCTGAATTCCTCTTTCTGTACTGGTCCTGGTTTAAACATTGTGCAGATATATAAATCAGTACTATCTGACTTCTGTAAATGTTTTGTTTCAGCATGCTTATACAAATTCCAATAAGAAAGTTAGAAAACTCTTTTTTATGTGATAGTGGCCCTTTAAACGCTGATATGAGTGCGCAGAACTAGGCCATGTGATTCAAGGTTGCTGCAGATGTTCAATTGAAAGTCACGCTGATTAGACGTTTGGACTCAGCCAATCGTAGCGCAGGAGGCAGGACCATACCAACCAATGCGCGCTGAGAAGGCGGGGCTTGTCGGAATACGGGTGGGGGATGAAATAAAGAGCACCGCGTAGAGCGTGTTTAAATGAGCTGCTCGTGCGCGCTGCACTGCGAGGAACGTGCGACTGTACAGCGGGAAAGCTGGAGTGTTTCCGCGGGCAGGTCAGTACATGAACCTTTACAGCAGGACTGAACACTAGACATCAGTTCAGGCCTGAAAGCTCGGGGCGCTGAGTTAGCTTAAAACATGCTGTGTGCTTGTACTCTGCGGCGAATGTGCAGCGTTTGCAAAGTGCAGCAGGGCAGTATCCAGATGGAGCTGGTGATGGAGCTGGAGCTGGGGCTTACTCTGGGCTTCCAGCTGAAATAGGACGCACTTCTGGTAGTTTGTTATGAATTATAGCCCGCACGGTGTTGAGTTTAAAACTTATTTGTCTGTGTGCAGAGAGGAGGTGGTGCTAAAGTCAGTAGAACAGGCTGATGTTGGCTCATTTGTCTTCTGCAGAACAAAAAAGGCCCAGAAATCTGCTCATCCTTAAGCAGCACTCATGCAGCCAAATAAGGAATAGTAGCCCCAGCTTGGAAGCAGCTAAGAAGCTTTGACATGAACCCAGGCACACTACAGACTTCAGTGGTACATGTGATGGACTAAGTCTAGCTGCCCCTAGGCTAGTTAAAATGCTTTAATGTTGTATTTGGCATCTCTTACAACAAACTGATTTGCCCTAATGGGATGCAGATACTGCGGCATAGTCTGCAGCCACATTTGGCCAAAATGACATTAATCTGAAATATTAGTAGAACTTGTGCTTGTTTTAATGCGTAACAATGCGGTCTCATCACACACACTTAAATAAAACATGTGGCTTGTAGCCTGGTTGTGGGATCTACCTCCCAAGCATGAGTAGATGGTATCATTCTTCTACTTCATGAACTTCAGGACACAAAAGAACTTACAGCAGGTGAAGCATCTTTGTAAAATAAATGTTTACTACTCTCTGAGATTATCCACCAACTATATTCAGAACTAACGTTTCTGTGGCTGAGGTTAACAAACCAGGCATGTGACCAGAAGGTTGTCAGTTCAGTTCCATTAATAAAATGAACATTATGTTTATATAGTATATAGTACGCAAAGATGCTTTTACAGTCCATTTACATACTTAGACCTCAACCACACACACCAGTGAGAAGTGTCAGCCAATCACACACAGCGTCTCAACTGGAAATGACCGTCCACCTGTAGGACTGCATTGAGCACTAGGGAGGATCACCCAGTAGAAACCATACCTGGGCATACACACATACATTCATACTCAGACAAACACATTGATTCACATGCAGGGTCGTTTAGAGCCAATTCACCTGACATCCATGTTTTTGGACTGTGGGAGGAAACCCACACAGACATTGGGAGAACATGGAAACTCCACCCAGATGGGGACTTGAACCCAAGACCTCAGTGCTGACAGGCAAACGTGTCAGCCACCATGCTGCCCGATGGGCAGGACATGACTGAAGTGCCCTTGAGCAAGGCATCTAACCCCTACTGCTCCCCAGGCAACGTGAATAGAGCTGTGCAAGTGTGCTCACTGTACCCCTGCTGTGTGTGTTCAATAGTGTGTGCATTTCACTTCACACAGTAAAGGTCAGATTTATCTGTGTGGGCACATTGGTCAGTGAGTGTGCAATAAACTGTGGGTTTATGGAGTGAGCAATCTAAGCCTGGAACCACAGGTGCTTACAAAGAGCTTATATCTGACAATCATATTGTCAGTTTTATCAATGCAATCATAGTTGGTTAATCATGAACTATTTGGTTATTAAATTTTGCTTCTTGTGCAGTAGCACTCATGAGGCAAATCGAGCTGGAAGAGTATGGATGTTGCCTATAAACAAGTACCTCCTCTGATTCACAAAGAAGCAAACCTCAGACACCAAAACATAATTTAGCATATTTGAGAAAAGGGACAAATGATGTCAGTTTGATGTTTTGCAATTTTTTTAAACTACATGGCCACCCACCTGGTATGGTGATGAATAGAAATCAGTGTCTGAGCCTTTTGCACATCTACGCTATGCTGGAATAAGACATTGAATGGGAAATATGATATTATCTGAGACACATTTGTTAAATATATGGAAAAAAAAAATTAATTCCATTCCTATGATATAGATGAACTCATCAGAAGTGGTCAGGCCTTGGTGGGGTGTGGGATCATTCCTGGCCAGCAGTTGAGCAGTCCTGTTAATAAGCATCCAACTCATTGTATTGGCTTGTAATGTGTTGTGTAACATGAGAGCTAAATTCATTTTCATTCATGGAACCATGTGGGAAATAAAGCTTTAATCATCATTGTAATTTAGTGACGTTTATGGTGGATATGGCCTGCAAGTTCATGTAGACACTGATTTTACGTTCATGTTTCTCTCAGATCTTATTTTACAAAATATCATAATCCAAAACGTTATTTTGCTGAAGAGACTCATGTGTAACTATCTCTAAATCAAAGACAATCAAAGACTGTAACATTGTTCACTTTTATATGGTTTAGATTCTGTGTAGGTATTGTTTAATTTTTTTAATTTAATTATAGCTTTTAGGACCCATTATACCTATTTTAAGAAAAAGGAAATGTGCATATCTTGTAGGCC
Organism: Crenuchus spilurus; assembly: GCA_036984385.1. NCBI lineage: Eukaryota > Metazoa > Chordata > Actinopteri > Characiformes > Crenuchidae > Crenuchus > Crenuchus spilurus. The sequence goes on along the minus strand of BRDA01010979.1, from coordinate 61,384 downwards.
TAGACGCTCATAAGCTCAGCCTAAATCATATTTAGACTAACTAGGCTAACTAGTTAAGAGATTCCAGCATTCCAGCGTCAGCCTACCTGCATGCCGTCGTCTGATTGATGAATTATTTGTGTTGGCTGCTTAATTTTTTATAACCTTTGTGTAGAATCATGTTACTTGTGTCCAGGGTAGACATGAGGAAGTGTCATGAAAATGTAGCTTCAATGATTTGGTGTGAACTAACTCTACTGCTATTTGTTACAGTTTCGGTGCTCTGAGAGTGACCCAACTGCAGATCTGGTAGATGGTCTGTATGTGTGTTGGCAAAACGTAGAGTGATAAGCACTTTAAATAATTCAAGACAGGCTATGTGATCAGGCTGTTATGATGACTCTGACATTTTGCTGGTGTTGTTCAGTGGAAGAGGATTTCTCAGCTAGATTTTAGTTAGAAATGTCAATTTCATACATTACAGACTGTCTATCTCTGCATGTTCCAGGCTGTTCTTTAAGATCTAGTGCTTAAGTCCGATTAAGGTACATAAAGTTAATAAGAAGAAACGTGGGGAAGCAAATCAAATCAAATTTATTTATAGAGCTTTTTACAACTGATGTCACAAAGCAGGTTTACCGGGTTAGTAATAACAAACACCAAAGCCCCAGTGAGCAAGCCTACGGCGACAGTGGCAAGGAAAAACTCCCTCAGCGCTGGAGAATTAACAAACCTTGGGTGGAACCAAACTCACATGGGGGACCCATCCTCCTCTGGTCTACTAATTATAAGTTCTTGAAAAATCACATAATCCTATGATGCTGTTGGAGAGTTCAGGTACTGATATGGTGACAGTAGTGTAACAGGAATGATGAAAGCAATGGTAGCAGCCAGTGAAGTCCATATAAAGTCTAAGGTGGCATCATGCAGAGATAGTATTCAATCTTCCATCAGCATTGGGCCAAACCGGTGGGCAATCACTCACAATTATTATTATTATTATTATTATTATTATTATTATTATGCTTTAACACTTAATACACTAGTATAATCTGAATGGGAAATGTTCATTAATAATTCTTTGGATTATTATGTGTATGGTTGGTATTTTATTAGCAGGATTTAAATCATGGCATTTTTTTTAAAGTACTTCAGCAATCATGTTCATTCAACCTTCTGTGTTTTAAGGTATGAGCCTAGAACAGTCTGGTAATGGTGCGTCAATTTGACTATAAACACCTATCAGCACTGCAATGATTGAGGAATCATCCACCGGATGTTTCTACCTCAGATACCTGACTCTCTCTGTCCACAGTGTGTTAATGTTACCCTACATTGCCTAGCAACCCTGCGTCTTCCCCCTCACCCTCCTTCACCCCTATTGGCTGCAGCATGTGTGAGAGTGGTACTCAAAGTGTGTGCGCGAGTGTGTTTTTGTTAGTGCTACGAATTTCAAGGTCTGCGTGCACAAAGCAGCATACTAATGAATGAAAGTAAACAAGATGGCGAACAGACAATTTATGGTCCAGTTTGGACTGCGCTGACAGATTTCTCTTTTTACTTCTTTGCTGCTTTAGCACACCATAGAGCAGCTGGCACGGAGACAACGGAGGGCCTTTAGGCTGGGAAGGCCTCCACTTAAAGACACAGATCACATTGACCTGCCTTAAAGGGATGGTTCAGCAAAAGATCTCATTTGCAGGCTTTCATCCTACTCCAAACATGCTAGTCCATCTGTGAAAATTAGAGTATTGTGAAAATGTTCAAAAAGTAAACTTTCATATATATTTTTTATTTTCATTACAAGTAAACTGACATATTTCAAGCCATCTTGTTTTAATGTTGATATTATTTGAATAGTAATTTACTCAAAATGAAATATTATATAATATACAAAAAGGCTTGAAATGTTATTTTATGTATAACAAACATAAAATATGAGTTTGACTTTTTAACTAAATTGTGATCATCACTGAATGCTTTCACAAGCTTTAGATGTAGCACTGTATAAGCAGACATAGCTTTCATAGCATAACATACAAATCCACTGAAGCTAAGGAGGTCCAGGTCTGGTTAGTTCTTGGATGGGAGACTTCAAACAAAAGCTCGTATGGCTGCTGGAAGTGGTGTTCTGTATGGATCCCAATGCCTCAGTCTGGTGATTGGGACAGTACGGTATAAATGATGGTGTCTTTCAGATGGAAAAAGATCTCTGCATATTTCCTTTAAAGCAGTGAGGGGGTTACTGGTCATTCTCGTCTGTGAATTTTCTGTGTATATGTGAACACAAAATTCCATTCTTTTCAGTGAGATTCACTGTGATGAATTTCACCTAGATGACTTCTGGGCAAATACAAAGTGAAGGGTTGACTGGTTACAAAATGAATCTGTCAGTTAGTTTTGTCTGGGAGAGGCTACACACTGAATGAAGTACCTGCAGAATTGACAATATGCCGACATCAGTTCATCGTAGGAGGTATATTTCATTATTTTCACGTTTTTGAAGACAGAGAGATCACATTTGCATCTTTTTATAAATTAGCTGAATAATCTTCTTAGGCTTCTTCTGCTGTTTTTTGGGGTTTGTTTTCGCCTGTAGTGATGTCGTAATATCCACGACATTTCTAGCCAATGAGCGTTGAGCTCACCCTCCCATCAAAAAAGGTTCAGAAAAAAAATTATCGTAACTGTAATTTGTGAATTGTAAACCTAACTAGTGAAGTGAAAAATAAAAATGAGAAGCAAAAATTATTACTTATTAATAATAATAGTAATAATTAGTAATTATTAAAATATTACTTTTACAACATTATTTTTTGTTTATGATTGTGTTTTTAATTTACGATTTTACAGTTTCATTTGCAGATTTACATTTACGTTTACCATACTTAAAACTTACGTTTACATTTTACATTTACACTTAAGCTGAGCCTGTTTTGACACCATACATCCAGCCCATGTAGGTGATGATGACGATATCTTAACATTTTTAATGACCTTGCATACTAAACACTAATACTAAAAGATATATACTACATATAATTCTTAATAGTATGAACTTTGGCAGGTTAGTACTCAAACTTAACATACTTAACATTTTTACTAACATGAAGTCATGAAATGTTATGTCAATGTAACAATGAATTTCTTACTGAAACACGAACAGTGACATTGTTTACGTTTATGTATTTATTTCGAAAATTGGGTTGAACATTTTTACCCCATTTCTCAAGCTGCTGTTTGCCATTTTTTCACAAAAACTTACAGACATGAGTAATTTTTTATTATGCACTGCGTTTTAGGACAGTAGTGTCCATCAACACAATACTCAACAATTGACCAGTTCTGAATATGCGTCAGGGAATTTTGAATAAACTCAACTTTGACACTTGTAACTAAACTACACTCAAAAACTAGTTTGTATTAGTGTTTAAGGCATCCTAAATAAAACAAGCTGTGAAGAATTAAGTTGTTTCAGTAAGCAGTCTCACAGTAGTCTCATCATGTGTGTACCTATCACACATAGTTGCGTTAGTGTGTTATCATTCTTTATAAAGGCCTTGCACTGGCATTACTCAACAGTGAGCTTTAGAGTCTTCTGTCATGGAAGCCTCCATTATGGGAGCACTTGAAATGGCTGGATTATCAGACAGCTGTTTTTAGGGGTGACAGAACAGTCTACATCCCCTGACCAAATTATCAGCCCATGCTCACATAACAGAAGTCTCTGAAACAGTTGTCACAGTCTGCATTCCACACACCAACTCCTGAAGAGGCTGTAGCAATAGCAATTTAGCATTATGTCTAGAAGTCATATAAGTATGGGAGTGTGATGTAATTATCATATCAGAATGGATTTTGTCAGGATCTTCTTATGTCAGTGAGTTATTTTCGGATGTATTTACCACAGAACGGTAGTACAGTACCAGATTTACTGTCATTTACTGGTGGTGTATTAATGGAATTTACTGTAAAATAAAATCTTTAGATGTATAACACATAAACATGTAGTAAGTAGAAAAGTGAATATAGGTCAAAAAGTAATACTTTCTTCAGAGACTAGGTCCCAAAAACTAAACAATGTTTTCTTATTTACAGTATTCTTTGTTAAAAGGTTTTTAAGTACTAATTGATCCTGAAAACAAGTCAAATCTATTTGTAAATGTCAAGAAAACTGGAATGTAACCTGGTCATTTCTGTTAGTAGGCCTTGAAAACAAAAAAGCAAGTCATAGCCCCACTGTTATGTACGTTATGCCAGAAATGTGACCTGCCCCTTTAAACACACAAGTCTCAGTGATGTGTGAGGAAGAGGTCACCTTCTTCACATTGGCGTAGACTGATATGGATAAGTGTGTCATTCGTTTCTAACACTGAGGTCAAAATCATTCATATAAACAGTTGTCAAATGTGATACAGTCACAATCCTAGTCATTAATCCAAATGCCCAAATATTTATAGAAAATGACATGCTCAGCAGATGCCCCTTTTACAGTGCAGTATTGACCAAATTACAGGCTACAGGGCCCTGGGGTTAGAGCTTTTGCTTCCATTAGGACTAATTAAAGTCTGACCAGATATGTTTTATTGCATGCAAATGCTTTCCACAAAGGAGGTAATATCATATATTATTATAGATGTAGATAATATATTATACAAAGCTCCCAAGATGCATCCCTCTTAAACACCTGATCCAACCACTTCAGCTAATTAACAAGCCCTTTCTGAATCAAAGTGGGTTATAGCAAAGGGAACACTATACAGTATATATATAAGGGGCAGCACGGTGGCTTAGTGGTTAGCATGTTCGCCTCTGGGGTCTTTGGTTCAAGTCTCCATCTGAGTGGAGTGTCCATGTTCTCCCTGTCTATGTGTGGGTTTCCTCCGGGGTCTCCGGTTTCCTCCCACAGTCCAAAAACATGGAGGTCAGGTGAATTGGGTACTCTAAAATTGTCCGTAGGGGTGTGTGGGTGTGTGGGTGTCACCCAGCGATAGACTGGTGCCCTGTCCTGGGCTTAGTTGAATAGTGTAATGCCCTGCCCTGCACCCAGTGAGGGGATAGGGAACTAACTGCAACCCTGATAAGGATTTAGCAGGTGTGATAATGGATGGATGGATGGATGGATGGATATAAAAGGAATGGTTCACTCAAAAATCATATTGTTCTAGTTTTCCCACATATCCCATATGTAATCAATAAGTCAAGGTATTGAAGTGCAAATTTTGCTCATTTTGACTAGTCTGTGGGACATTAATTAAGATCTGGATGCAGTTTGAGAAAGTTGAGAGTATTTGGCTATTACATTTGGGTATTTGAGTTTTACATAATCAAAACATTAGGTGACTATATGAGTTCTAGTGTTTGCTAGCAATGCAGCTCCTGTTCTAAACTAGGAAACTAGGACAATCTGGACTCCAAATGCATTGTCTCATTTAAGGTAAGCATTGTTTAGATATGATGCATTCCTTTCTTGGCATTCCTACTTTTACTGTGACATCAAAGTGATACCCTTAATTGTTCAATTTGACTGATATTGGTATCAATTACCAACATTTTTGTACTATCACAAGTACAGTATCCAATTGCAGTGACTGACCACTGAAAAAGATGAATTTACCAATTCAAAAAAAAAACAATTCAGCTTCACTGTGCTGTTTTTAACTCTGTTGGTGTTACATTAGGCATTTTGGCCCGGTCAGACTTTGTGGGATCTCCACACTATGGATAAAGGCTGTTTGTCAGTCTTGGACAGTGACAGTGCTATGCATGCCCAGACACCCTCTCTGCTCAGAGAATGCCTGTTGTCCTTTGCCGTGCCTGCCCGGGCTGACCAGAGCCATGCCAGGAACCTTTGACTCATCCCCACTGCTGTTTATTCTCCAGACATTCATGCTTCTGATATGAACTCGCATTGAGCAGTGGATTTAAATTGTATGAAGCATTCTAAATGGCTGGAGAAAGGATGTAAGATTGGGAAAATTATGACTCTTATACTGTCAAACATATACAATTTCATGGTATATACTGTTAAATACTCACTGAATAGTATGTCTTAGCATTCATTATTGAATAAGAGGTTGGCATCATAAATGGTTAAACCTGTCTGTGTAGTTGGTTAGTTTCTTGGGTAGACCTCAGCTCAGTGGTTTTTTGGTCACTGAGACCTCAGCAGTGACCTGGCAGTGAGCAGAAACTGATAAATAACAGCAAACAGAGGCCTGTTTGATCTGGTTAATATGTCTTAAAGTGTAAACTGTAAAATTCCACTGATGTGACAGTAACACAGTAGTTTTTGTAGAGCAGAGATGGACTTAACAGTACTTAACAACCAGTGTTGCGAATAACGGTGTTAAAAATAACGGCGTTACGTAACAACGTCATTTTGTCAGTAACGGGATAAAATAATGAATTACTTTTCCTGTCGTTATAACGCCGTTGACGTT